>JAAGNO010031240.1:0-10201 GCA_033439905.1 Ceryle rudis
GGGTTAGGGTTAGGGTTAGGGTTAGGGTTGGGGGAGGGGTTGGGGTTGGGGTGGGGGTGGGGGTTGGGGGGGGGTGGTGGCGGGGGGGGGGGGTGGGGGGAGGGGGGGGGCGGGGGGGGGGGGTCGGGCTATGGAAATACAGAAGAAAAAGTAGGCGAAATCACAGGGAAGTGACACTTCATGTTCCAGGTTTTTCACAAGTAACTTAGAATATGAAGTGAGGAAGCAGTAACAAAAAGTATACTACAAAGCATCAGAAGTACCCCCTATTCTGTAGGATTTTCCTTTTTTTTTTTTTTTTAGTTTTTTAGTTTTTCACATCAGATTTTCTCTACAACACAGATTCATCTTTGGCCTGACAGCTCCTTTCTGAAAACCAGCAGCCACCTCACAAACTTATTTTTATTTAATAAAGGTCACAAAACCACTCTATGTCTCACTGCCAAGGGCCTTGATAACACAAGTCAGCAATGCAAGATAAAATACACTTTTATTTAGGTAACAGCCCAGGGTGATGAGTGCAGTGCCCCAAGACAAGGCAGGGTCCTGCCGGCCTGGACCCCCACAGGGCTGCAGCTCTGAGAGGCAGGGACCCCTCTGGCTCACCGCGGTGCCATCAGCCTGCAGCTACTGGACAATGCTTTCCCCGCACAGAAAGCTGCTGCTCCAGCATCGCCTGCACCTGCCACGATGTTCCCCACTCGCACGCCCAGCGTCGAGGCATCGACGCCTGCCCCGCGAGCCGTGCCCGTGGGCTGCCCGCTGCTCCCACGCCCACTGGTAAACCTGACACTCCCGCCCGCTTCGGCGGTGCCCCGCGCCTGCGGGACCAAGCGTGCCCGGCGTAAGGTCCCACCGACGGCAAGTCCTTGCCCCGTGCCTGGAGGGGAGGCCCCGGACCAGTCCTGGGAACCGTGGGCACCTGGGCATGGCTGGCTCCAGGGGCTGCTCGCTTTGCTACCTGCCCTGTGGCTCCCCGCGCCGCGGCGGGAGGGAGCGAGGGCAGCGGTACCTCAGCTGTCACCTAACCGCCAGCCGCCGCGGGACTCTCTTCGCCCGGGCGGCGGGAGAGATCTGGCCGGACCCTCCGGCAGGCATCGGTACCGGGACGCCCCGTCCCGCGGCCGCTCCAGGGACGCGCCGAGCTCCCGCGCACGGAGCCGGGGCGCTCGCCCACGCCGGACCCGCCCCCCCACGGACATCGGGACAGAGCCCGGGACGGACGGAGCCCCCGGCAGCCCTTACCTGCCCTCGGCGGCGTGGGGCGGTCGGCGGGGCGGGGCCATGTCCCGGGGGCGGGGCTACCCCTGGGGGCGGGGCCGGGGCAGTGCGGGGCTACGGCCGGGGGCGGGGCCATGTCCCGGGGGCGGGCGGGGCCGGCGGTAGCAATGCGAAAAACCCGGCCGGGAGTTGTGAACGGCGAGAGCAGGAGCCGGGGAAGGGCGGGTTCGGGGGGTCCAGGAAGGTTAGCGGGGGCCGGAGGCAGGTGGGGCAGGAGACAGTTTGGGAGGCAGGCTGGGGATCCTGTCAGGATCCTCAGCTATAATTGTTCCTTACTTTATACATTTTGGTTTGTAAAGACAAGGTAACTAGACCCGCCTCCGAAAGCCAAGGTGTCAGGAGAGGTGTAGGGTGTCCGGAGGGCAGGTGTAGGCAGCCACGATGCCCGCCTTAGCCCCAGCTCTCTGCCGGAGGCAGCTGTATAGTGTGGAGCAGCCTCACAGCCAGACCACCCAGAGCAGCACCTTGGGAGCCACTGGCCTGCTCATGGCTCCTTATGTCTCCACTGGGGATGGTAGGTTTGCCTGCTTCCAAACAAAACCCGTCCCTCTCCCCTCCATCCGTGCCCAAGGGGTAATGGGGAGGGATGCTGGGGGCTGAGGAGTATTCCAGTCTTCAACTCAAGCAGGTATCAAACACCAACACAACCCCTCAAGCCTGTTCAAACCTAAGCCAGCAAAAATTAAGCAAAAAGTAGGATCTGAAGGCACATTCCCAGTAATTCCAGTTTATTTGGATTCCTACATCCCTGCTGTTTAGATCTTCAGGGTAATCTAGACCCATGGCACTGCCCTCCTTCCCCCTCAGTGGCCCACTGGTCTTCGTCCCCTCACATGAAGGCACAGCCACTAAGAGAGACGAGAGGTACAGCAACAGAGGAGAAGCAGGGTACAGCAGAGAGGAGAAATGGAGAGGCTCTGGGAGGCCTGGGGAATGTCGCTACCTTGCCAATTTGGTAGCCTACAATGCACCAGTGCCACAACAGGAAAGAAACCAGCGCATCCCCAAAAGGATTTAGCAGCCAGGTGAGAAATGGGCATTTGAGAGCAACCCTCTGCAGCACACGCTGCCCTGACCAGCTGTAGATACAGCAGGTCCCACAGTTTTCATCTTCTACAAGAGATAAGGCTAAAGCAAGACTAGTCACACTTTCACATGTGCCCTTGGTTTCTGCCAAGTGTTAGTCTGCCGCATGCAAACTCTTTTACATGACTGTCCCTATTTTTAAAATGGGGCACAAAGAGAAGCACCTTGCCCCGAAGTCCAGTTTGTCCCCAGCAGCACCAGTGACCCTCTCACTGGCCCTGAGACAAAACCCACTGGTCTGTCCAACGATGTGCTGCTCCTGGGTGATCCCTCAGGATGTGTGAGCCTGAGCCTCTATACCACGGGATTAAAGGATTTGTTTGAAAAGAAGGACATCAAGAGTTCAGGACATGGGAATATTTGTATTGGAGTATTTGCTTTCCCCCTGTAAATGCTGATTTCCAGCTGCAGTAAACCACAATCACGCTAATCATCTCAGGAAGCTGAGATAAGGTTGGAGGCAGCTGGACCTTTCCTCGAGCTCGGGTAAACTGAGAACTGAAGAAACAGAGACAGCTCTGCCCATGGCCTTCAGCTCCTTGAATTACTCTTTTCAGTGGTGCCTTTAAGCTATAAAATGGAGCACTGGCTTTGCAGGCAAATAGCCAGTGTCTTCCTCCTGACCCTATCATTAACTTCATGTAGTGCCATAGAAATTACTTAACTTTTCTATATCTCAGCTCCAGTCAATGGCAATAACACTAAAGCCTGCTGAGATCAGTAAGAGCACTGTGTTATTACAGTAACTTGGCTTGGATGCTCAGAAGCCATTTTGAGGTTTCAGCATAAAATGAATCAGTGCCAACTGGATTCTGCAACTGCAGGAAGAATTTTGATATGAGAATTCAATAGGTACAATATTGCTCAGGTTTACAGCCTGTGCTTTCAGATTTTTATCCAGGTACCTTAATCCCAGGCCATTATAGCCTATGCCTAATAATGAGTGTAAAATAACAACCCTACAGCATGTAGTAAACTCCAGATGTGATAGACATAGAAAGTGTCCAAACGTCACTACGAGTTTGAATTTCTGGGTGCTGGAGAATCAATGCTTCTGCATCAAGCAGAGGAAGGAACAACAGCTTAGCAAAGGTTTTATTTCTGGCCAGCCCTGCTCAGTAATAGAGAAAAGTGTGACTTGGAAGTGAGTAAACATGGAGACAACTTCACAATGGCCTGTAAAATCAGTGAAGAAATGCATTTTCTTACTGCAGCCAGCTACTCCTATGCTTTCCTCAACTTTCAGTCTTTTAATGTCTTCATGACAACTACAGGCAGAAGCCACGTGAACACTAAAATAGGACGCAGAGATGGTAAAAAATTTGATTTACTTGCTGATCTCTATTTAACCTTTCATGGTCTGTATCCTAAAATGAACTGCTGATTCAAGAGGAAGGTTTGGCCTATTAAGCTTAAAATACTGGGAGGTGTCCTGACGCTGGGAGATGCTGATGGCTGCCTGCCCTTACAAGTCACAGAGCACCTCCATCGATCAGCTGGCACATACGGACCGTGTGCTGCCCCGATGATGTGTATTAAGGGTGATATTGGCCAAGTCCATAAATCTTGGTGCTTGGGAAAGGAGACCAGACATCCTTGAGCTGGACCAGTGTCTCTGGCTCTGTGGGTCTGGTCGAGGATTCCCCACTGCCAAGAGGGAAAAGCAGGAATAAGAAGGGATGGAGGGCTGTTTAAGCCCTCAGCAAGTTTTAAAACAGCCTTGAGCTTGCCCCAAGACACCAGGGCTTCTTGCAATAACTCTGATAGGTTACTGCTCTGCCAGGGATCTGTCTGTGGAGGTGCTTCCTCCCCTTGTGCCATGGTTGAAGTGACAAAGGTTTGCTCACTCGTAATCCAGTAAGGGAGAAAAGTCCCCCAAAACCTACACAACTTTTCAGAGTACAGTGGATGACTCCTCTTTAGATCAGGTGCACCTTTAACTCGGATGAACATTCCTTTTGTTCTCTCCCCTATGTTGGGACCTCAGCAATACAGCCATAACACAATCCCTTGTTCTCAGTCTTTTTCTTTCTTTGCTATACTTTCTCTTAACTCAAACTCCATTAAGGCCAGAGTGTTTTCATTATTTTTAGCTGTGACTTTCAAAAGGCTGCCAAAAGCTAGCTGAAAAGTATATAGCAGTGTGATTAATGTTCTCGGTGTTTCTTCCTGATTTGGCTCAGTGTTGGAAGAATCTAAAAGTGGAAGCATGACAAAATCACCAGCAACTACTTCACTGGGGGGTTTCATTCAAATTTTTGCTATCCCAATAGGTCTCTAACTTTCTTCCCCAGCTACATAACTGCAGTGCTAAAATTACTGGGAGCACCAAGGGAAGAACATGGTGCTTGTAGATGCCATTCACTTCCTACTGTCTTGTCACAAAAATATTATACTGAGAAAAAAACTGCCTTTTTTTTTTTTAACTGGGTGTTAAAATTCTAGTTTACAGCATGCCAGAATGAAGAAACAGATAAACATCCCCTGCCCATTAGTGCAAATACTTCAGCAGCAAGCCATAAACGTAAATGCAGATTCTAAAGGAGAAAAAGCCCACACCATTAAATCTGGGTATGAGCAGGATCAGGATCCTACACAGGAGCAGTGAATCTCGGGCTGCACCGGTGCAGAATAGCAATGTGGCTCTTCAGCCACATCTCTTGCAAGCCTCCCGCATGTCTTACTTGGTTAGAGAGGGAAAGTCCTGTAGCAGACAAAATCCAGCAAGTACAATTCAGTGCAGGTTGACTAAAGCTAAATGGAGCTCATCCAGTTTAAACCAGCTAAGACCCTGGCCTTATTTTATTTGGCACTGTGGACCTCATTTTTTTACTGATGAAAAGCGGAACTGTTTTATTTGAAAACTGAGGCTCTGTGTCCCTTCCACTGTAGGTGGAAATCTGTATTCACTGGCAGTGAGAACTATGAAAGATTTTTGATGCTATCTTGCTCAGCACTGCTAGCATTGTAAAGTTTGTTGGGTTTTTTTGGTTTTGTTTTAATTTTCTGAGAGGCTTACAAACCACGTGGCCCAAGTCATGATAAAGATGTTACTAATTGCTTACAACAAAGCCAACAATTTTTACAGGGCCACCAATTTTCAGTGACATAGTGGGATGGCAAAGTGCATATGGATTGAGCGACAGGAGGGGCTTGAGTCTGCACCCGGTTCCTGGCGCAAGGGCCAGACTTGTATCTGTAGTGAGAAGAGCTGGTTACTAGAGGTGAGGAACACAGGCACCTGTAGAGATGAATCACCCCATCCTACAATAGGTGAGGAAAAGCATGGAACTCCTTCCTGAGGTGCCTCATCTTCTTTCCCTGGCTATGTAAGGAATGCCAGGGAGTCCCGCTTCGAAATGAGGTGAGTGGACTCTGATCCCACACCACTGGTGGGTTTTCAGGCTTATCTCTTTTCCAGTGGCCAGAAAGCTAAGTACCCATGCAAAACCTGACAGGCACAAAGAAAATCCTTCTGGAAAACAGACCTACAAGCCTGAGACCTCCAACTACATGTCAAGACAGGTATTGATCGGAGTTAGTAGAGGAAAGGAGTGAGAGTTTACACGTGCATGAGATAAGCCAGCACTGATTGGATACTGATACACATTCTGCTCTGGTTGCCGTACCTTCCTTTGTGGCCATATGTGTTTAGGTTGAGGGCAGTGCTACAACAGAGTGAAACCACCGCAGAGGCTGCTCTTACTACACCACTGTTGCTCCAGGTTTGCTGTGCTGAACTGAGGATTTAGGCTGGACATCCTGTGCCTGTGGCAAAAGCATCCCGAGAAATCTCTTCTCTGGCTTCCAAGACATGCAGTAACCCAGCTTACAGCAAAAGACAGCATGGAGCAGAAGGTGACTTCTCAAAGAGGCAATTAGCAAAGCTTTACCATTTTCAGGCAGAAGCGTGCTGTTGATGGTCAAGTGTCACTGCCTGACATCCCTTCTACACATTGTCCCATGCCTACCCTCTGGATGCTCTGCACGCTCCCTTCGTGTCAGCAGGAAGCCATCAGAAATACTTGTTTGCTGCTAACTGGCTTTTAAAATGCACTGTGTTGTAAGAGGAAACAATAGTGTCTCCTGTTGGGAATGCATCCTGGCATGCCTTTATAAACAAGCAAACAATAAATCTTCTTTCCTACAGAGGTTTCTTTGACATATTAGTGAGTCTGCTGCCCTCTTGCAGCCCAAATCACATTTTAAAACTGGATTTCTCTTTGGTTCTGACAGGGTGTCCTAAGGAAAGGCTACACTGCAGCAGGGTACCACACAAGGAAAGATAACACAGAGGCGAAGCCGTCTACAAGAAAATAAAACAAGAAATAGATGTTTCTCTGCTTAATGAGAATATCTGCAGTTACATCAGCCTGCAAGTGAAGAAACTCCAGTGAATAAGTGAGGGACAGAGTTCAGTACCTTCCCCACAGATGCTGTTTTATCCCCAGTGCTGCATTTCTCTGTGGGAAAGCTCAGCCAGGGCAGGGCACCAGCACCCCAGCGAGTTGGGCCTTTCACTGGGTGCTTCAGTAGGGACTTACTTTTTAAAAATAAAAACTATGTACGTAATTGATTTGCTTTCTGGTTTTTACTTTTGCAGGGTATATTTGGAACTATTTTAATATTTTTCCATGCAACCAGAAGGACAGAAACAGCCTTTCCTTAAAGAAAGAGCAAATGTAAACGGACCTTCTTGCTACTGAGCACCACCAGAGGTAGGGATTTAGGAGAAAACATTAATTATTGCACGGTTCATGCTAAATTTGACAATCCTGGTGCACCTTAGATCACTGTCTCCCCTATGCAAACTATTATCCTGATGAAACACAGAGGCTAAACATTAGCTTTCTACAGCATGTGTGTGTGGTGGTGTCCTCCTGTCCCCTCAGCCCTGCTTCCACAGCCACGAACACGGGACCGACTTCAACACTGCTGCAGCCTCGCCAATGCCACGGGACTAAAATCAAGGCTGCAAATGATTGTTCGTAAGGTCAGGGTCTTGCTGTCCCAGGAAGGCACTTCAATTATGTGTAATTACTGTCAGCAATGTACAACCACTGTAATTCATCTGCTACAAGTCAACTGTCAACTGGGGTGTGACCCGACTCCCAAAAATCACATGGAGATGAAAAAACAGCGTTTTCTAGGGATGCAACAACAGTGACCATGATGGATGCAGACAGAACAGTCCCAGCTGGATACGCGACATTAACCTGCAGAACGAAAGGCTAACTCAAATTCAATGCCAGTCACATCAGTGGTGCCGATAGATAAGTCCCTGAACTGGGCTTTAAGCTGTTATTTCTGGGGGCTGCCTGCTTATAGAATTGGAAGCTTTTCAGCATTTCATACAGGCTCTGAGAACATTTCACTTTACTCATTGAACAGTATAGAAAAGGCCACCCAGTAGGGGTTTTACATCATCTCTGGCACAGAAGCAATACGCAGTGTTTGGGGAGGAAAAGAGCAGAAAGAGCCCCAGTGCACTTATTTTACAAAGCAATTTGCCTCCTTGGGGACACTGGTGCAATCCTGTGGCTTTTTGCTTTTCCTCCTGAGAGCCTGGGAATTAGAGTAGTTTATAAATCAAGATTGTTGCAGCAAGTCAAGTGCTCTGAAGCCACAGAGGTGAGGAGAAGCCCAGCTGGGCAAGCAGAGGGGCGTGCGGAGAGGTGCTACTGTGCAGCACCCTGGGTGCCCCCGGACACAGGGCCTTGCCAAGTGGCACCGAATGGTGCCCAGTGCTCTGCAGCACCTACCAGCCTGGCCCAGGAGAAACCAGCCGTGATGGAGGAGTGAGGACATGGCCACACGCAGCACATGTACAGGGGACAGCCTGGCTGAAGGCAGCATGAACAAGCACACTCCTCCTCACCCGAGGGAGCTGGACTGCGGGGCAAGGGCTGGCGTGCAGCTTGCCACAGCTACCAGCCACAGACCAGTGGTTTCTCCACCAACAGGATGTGTTTGCACAGCTGCAAAACCCTGTGAAGGCGTGACAGGGATGGATCTGTGCCGGGCCAGGCTGCCCCACTGCTTTTATTAGCTCATTTGAAACAAATTGCTGTGTACAACTGGATTAGACGCTTGTTCTTCAAAGGTTATACCCCACACACCATTAAGATTCATGTGTTTTTCAGATGAAGTCATCTAATTGCTTTCCCAGCTGCTCCCATGATGTACAGACTGCTGACAGTGTCATTTTCCATTACTTCCCTCCAGTTTGCAAACTCACTGCCTGTTTGATCACCGAAGGATAACAAGTGCTTCCAAAAAAAAATTTGAACTGCTAATACACAGTGTGTAACGAAGCTGCTGGGCTACAGGATCCGAGTCCTGATCAGTTAATAGATAACTCTGGTTGCCTGCCACAAGCAAATCAAAGGCATGACAAAAAGTGCTCAGGTTTCTCTCAGCTGCTCTTCCGCATGGGTTTTTATTCAGGATAGCTAATCCTCTGCTCAACAACTCCATTGCATCACATCACAGCGCATCAATCACATCACATCATTACACTGTCGTACTCAGTGTAATTAAAATAATTAAAGCAACTCTAATGAGATTATTAACAAAGCAGGATAGGAAGTAGGGTATTATTCTTACTGAGAATTAAAACCAACTAAACAAGTAACCTTCTCCCCAGTATGAAGCTCATGGGAATCAAAAGGAGAAGCCTCATCAAAACTAGGCACTAAGCAAGCAGTTGCTCTCAATCCACTTCACATCAGCTTGCTCACCTGAAAACACTGCAGCATTTCCAAAGCTCTGCTTGACTTTAGGGAATCCAGAGTCTCCCCAGAAAAACACCCAACCTCAAGGAGCTAGTGCTGGAGCCATGGTGGGAAGCCAGGCTCCAGCCACCAACAGGGACCTCACGGAATACATGCCAGGAGAACTGCAGCCGAGGGAAAACAAGCTACACAACCATCAATTAATAATTAATGGCATATACAATTATTATTCCACCTCCCCAAGAAAGAGGCCACACGGCCTCACTGAATGTAGGCTCCTTCAGAGGGCAGCTGAGTTGCAGTGACTGGCCACAGGAACAGCTTCTCCCAGAGACTTCAGTTCCCTCTGGGGGCCAGTTATGTGAAGTAAAATGAAAAGGATTACCACCCAGGTGAAACTCGGGCAGGCAAAGCGATGCCCAGACACCAGAGGCTACCTCAGTCTTTTTCCTAAACTGGAGCACGCCAAAAGCAAAGAGATTTTAGCAATTCCTCCCTACTTGGAATAGGGAGCAGCTGAGGTCAGTACTGAGTCTCTATGTCCAAGCATTTCCCTGAAACACTGAGCATTAAAAACTAGCTATTTTGCAAAATAATGAGATTGCCTTGTATTTATTTGCCAGCATGAACTGGTGTTTGAAAAGCACCAAACACTGTTTTAACAGCTATCCACTTATATGCCCTGTTTCTCGAGACAGCAGAAGCAGGTGGAAAGCACAAGAGATCAGCACAGGTTGCACAAATTTTATGCCAAGTTTCGGTTTGGCACAGTAACCCCAAAATTACATTATCATACCTGTTAAGGCAAGCAGGCACCGTATAAATTATGCAGTTATATGCACTCTTAAGCTGAAAGCATTTTTCATTTTGGACAAGTACAACAAATACTGCCAAACTCAAGGAACAATTTCACTTAACGGTTTCAGAAATTGTTAACTTATTGTCGTGGTTTAACCCCAGTCAGCACCTAAGCCCCACGGAGCTGCTTGCTCACTTCCCCCAGGTGGGATGGGGGAGAGGATCGGAAGGGTAAAAGTAGGTTGAGATAGAGACAGTTTAATAGGTAAAGCAAAAGCCACGCACAACAAGCAAAGTAAACC
>JAAGNO010031240.1:10301-39861 GCA_033439905.1 Ceryle rudis
TGCACAAATCCAAAATATAGCCCCATACCAGCTACTGTGAAGGAAATTAACTGTAACCCAGCCAAAACCAGCACACCTATGAAAATGCAAATGATGATTAGAAAAAAGACCTTTCCCTCCAATAAAGTTGATAGGCAGTTTAATCCCCAGAGCCCCACTGGGATTTTTCAATATTTATTTTGCTTTACCAGCTTCAATTCTAAAACTACATGAAAAAGAAGAAGGGAAAAAGCCTATAACAATGAGAGTTAATCAGATGCAGTGAAAAGGTTCTGCAGCCAGTGCAAATTCAAGGGAACAATTATACACAGACAGACCCACCTTACTTGATGGATCCTGAAGTGGAGAGCTTGCTTTGGTTTGGACACCTGAGCCACGACACATAAATAGATTCTTTGATGCTGGCACTTATTGATAGAAAGTCATTCTTTAGCCCGCCTCAGCCAGGGCACTCGCAGTGCACAGCTCCTTAAAACGTAACCACTTATATCAGCACCACAACAGCTGCAAAAACCTCACTCTGCTCCTGCAACAAAACTCTCTCCAGTGCTCCCATCATCCTAATCCAGCACAGTGCAAGGTGGCCCAGTCCTGGGTTAGGTGGCTGCTACACCAGCAGCCCCAGGAGGCTTGGGACAGCATCACAAGCAGCTGCTTCTCTGCTTTTTTAGGCTTTTCACAGGACAGAAGGCAGGGAAGAGAGGGGGAGTGTTACCATCAACCCAAAAGGCCTGAGTCAGATCCATACATTTCGCCAGGTGTTTACATTCACACCAATTGCACAGGGGACAGGGAGGGCTAAATAAAGACTGCTGTGGGTACAGGTGTTAGCGTGTTGCACACAAACAGCTCCCTTCCTCTGCAGCAGGCGTCAGCTTCCTACAGCCGATACAGGATAAGAAAACTTCCGACATTCTCTGTGTCTGTCAAACGGGCCACATCAGATGGCAGAGATCTAGCAGCTTGTGTGCTCTTAGCAAAATCACACTGAATGACATGGACCTGTTCAAGCGGGTCCAGGGGAGGACCACAAAGATGATCAGGAGGGCTGGAACATCTCCCCTGTGAGAACAGGTTGAGAGAGTTGGGGTTGTTCAACCTGGAGAAGAGAAGGCTCCAGGAAGACCTTAGAGCAGCCTTCCAGTACTTAAAGGGGGCCTACAGGAAAGATGGGGAGGGACTTGTTATCACAGAGTGTAGTGATAGGACAAGGGGTAACGGTTTCAAACTGAAAGAAGGTAGATTTAGATTAGATATTAGGAAGAAGTTCTTCACTGTGAGGGTTATGAGACACTGGAACACGTTGCCCAGACCTGTGGATGCCCTGGAAGTGTTCAAGGCCAGGTTAGATGGGGCTTTGAGCAACCTGGTCTAGTGGAAGGTGTCCCTGCCCAGAGCAGGGGAATTGGAATAAGATGATCTTTAAGGTCCTTTAAAGATCCAACCCAAACCATTCCATGATTCTATGAATTAACTGCCTGACATGTTTTTGAGCAATGTAAAATGTCCAAGCTACCTCAACTGCAATAGTCCAGAAACATGGAAGATGTTAAAATAACAGCCCAGGCCATTTCAGCCCCACAGGAGGTACATATAAAGCGAGCATTACCAGCTGGCTCAAAGCCACTCTCTGCACCAGATCTGCCATCCCTCTTCTGTGAGCAGCATCCCTGGCAGAGCCCTGGACAGGTCTGGTGCATGAGGGGTCCACCAGCCCCCTCTGCAGCTGGTGGGCAGGCAGGTGGGAGCCAGCAGTGCCATGCCCATGGCACCCCAGGCGCATCCTCCATGGCAGGACAGGAGCAGTGGGTGAGTGTGAAAGGTCTGTGCTCTCCCACACTCTGCTTCTGTCAGGTGTGGCTTTCCTCGCAATAGTGTGGGCAGAGTGGCACCGTGAGCCACCTACCTGGGACAATGTCCAGGTGATAAAGATCACTGAGGTGCTTAGGAGGGTGTCTGGCAGGGGACTGCACTTTTGCGGCTGGGGTGTATTTATCCTCTGCAGCTTTTACAGGGATGCACAATTCTCTTGGACTCCACAGTTATCACCTAGGATGGGGACATTTTCTTAGCTTTCCTCAGGAACCTCTCTCTCCGCATCATTAAGCCCCCAGGCTACTGGAAGCCCATTTATTTCCATTTCCAAGCTTTTCTTATGATTGTTCTTCAGTTACAGCTCCATGCTGGTTTCTTTTTCTTTTGTTCCCTTTAAGAAGAGGAACAGTTGTCTGTACAGGGGAAGTTCTGTGCCTGCCAACACTGCTATTTTCCTTTGACGAAAAGAGAGGTTTGATTTGGGTTTGTGTCTGCCTTGGCTACCTGCTTGTTCACAGCAGATTCAAAAACACGCTGAAACTTTGCAGCCTGCTGCCTTTCCTTGGTTGGGAAGAGGAGAAAGATGGAAGGGTACATTGCATCTGATTTTTCCAGAAAACTTTCAGATTTTGTCTGCACAAAGGGCTCTTTACAAGTGTTCCTCCAGAGACAGCTGAGGCCAGCAAGTGATGGGATGAAGGCAGCCTTCTCTGCGGAGCTGGGTGTGATTTTGCAGTGACTGCTGCCGTAGGCACAATAACTGTGAGTTCAAGAACTACTTTTTAGGCAGCAAATATTCCAGCAAAAGTTTATCAATAGTTTTTAGACAACAAATAAAGCTGCAATAAGCAAACAAACTGTAAAGTGCATTTGAAAGGCAACCTAATAATGGATTTAGAGGATTAAAGTGGTGTTTTTACTGTACTTGTTTGAATCTTTAATTACATTCTTCTCTTCATCCCCAGCAATCAGATGCAATACTCAACTAGAGAGCTTTATAAATCACGTTACGCTGGGTTTGGTGTCTTTGAGCAATCACATATTTAGGATATTTCAGGAAGACAAAGCTCTTGAAGTGCTGCTGAGCTTTGTCAAGTTAAATGTGGAATTCTACAAGAAGTTATTTAATTAGGTTTCAGGCCAACAGAAGCAACCCCTAAACATCATGGTGGTACTCGTCTGGGTGATGCTGCCTTGCTCTGGGTGTGCCTTTGGCCTTCATTTTCTTAACGACTGACACTTCTATAAATAAGAGTACAAGGGAGTTCCTTGGAAGGGAACATTTCTGAGTATCTGTCAGTGTACACAGGCTTGAGTCACAAAGCCTGTTAACATACAGCTCCTGGTACAGGCCCCTTCCATGTTATCTCAAGATAAGAGTTTTTGCTCCAACAAAAGCCAAAGTGACTGTTGCCATTGCTGCACTCTGGGCTTTTAGCTGTGGGCTGGTAGTGTAAGCAAGAGCTTCGTCATCCTATTGTAACTTAACATTAATCATCATCAAACTAAAGCAGATCTTGCTTTCTGTGTTCAGTTCTCTTTCTAAGGTGACATTTGGACAGGTAGTGCTGCTCTCTAGGAGCAATGAGCTAGAAGCAAACCCAGCAGCTGACAGGTACCATCTATTACCTTCACAGGAGAATAACCCAGGGGGTCTTGGAAGATTAGTGTCAGGGTACCTGCTTCTGGTTCACCCCAGGCTGGTCAGAGTCAAAAGGAAATGCTACTGGTGTTCAGTATCCTCTGTGAAACAGGACTGATGTCTGTTATCATTCACTAGGAGATATACCTGCTCAGTAACTGGTAATCTAAGCCCTGCATCCCAAGCTGAAATGGGTGCAAGTTAGTGCAGAAGATGTGTTATTGGCTCCCATTCTCTCGTCAAACTGAGCATTTCACCCTCCAGGAATGTAGTTCTCTCATCATGTCAGAGATGTAACTGACAAGTGAATATAACAAGGAGAAAATATATATTAGCTGCGGGTGCCTCAAGTGCCAGAGAAAGGACTTTAGTGTTGATAAATGAGAGGGAATTAGAAGACACATTGATATTACGGTAAAGACACAGGATAGTGCAGATGTGTGCTGCTCTGTAGTGCAGGGTGGCAACGTTTTTTGCATCTTCTTAAAAATTGCTGTCTTTTGCAAAGGATCAATGCTCTTTGAGCTACTAGTCAGACTCCTTTTGCATATTATGGGGCTGCCACAGGCAATCTCTGAAATGCATCTGTGTATTGTGCTCACGTTCAGATCATTTGTGCTCATCCATAGCTAAATGATTGCAAAACAGCAGCAGCTCCCATACTGGGCTGACCAAGGGAAAGCCAGTGAGAACTTCCTATGCACCTTGGGGATCCCTCTTTGCTTCTTTAGTGAAGGTGAATCGAAAAGCTTTGCACATTTTGGAAGAAACCTAAATTTAAATTTCATTCTTTCAATGTAGATGTTCCTTTTTGGACTTTGGGTCACCTGCGCATCCTTGGATGAGATATTTCACTGTTCCAAGTCTTCCTCTTTACTAAAAGACAAGCCCTGCTCACCCTGTGGGAATGCTGTGTGAAGCACTGACAGTCAGTGTGAAGGAAAAGACATCCTTTATCAAACGTTTGGAGATGGCTCATGTTAAGAATATAATCGAACCCTGACATCTGCTTAGATTGTTCAGGAATCTGCCATGCACAGAAAGATCTGGCAGAGTAAAATCTACCTAAGTCCATAAACCTGAACCCAATAGTAACTGACACAACCAGTAACTTACCACTTTTACCAGAGTTTACCACATCATGTTAGAGATGAGGGAGAGCCTGGACATACCTCTTCCCTCTACTCACACATGGCCAGATGCTGAGCCCCACCTGCCAAAAGGGCTTCCCCAGCTGCAGCATGGCCCTTGCCACGGGAAGAGTGGCTGCCCTTGCCTGCCACTGGAAAGCTGGGATCATCAGGCGTGAACCAGATCCACGTTTTCAACAAGCATGGCAAAAAATATCACTGACCATTTAAATTGTCTTGGTCATAGGTACAGGCACACATCTGAAAGGCAATGCTGCCCTCTGGGATGTCTTCAGCTACTGACTCAGGCCTGGCTGTGTAGGCAGAAACAGCTGCTGCCATTGCAGCCCGGGGCTTTGGATTAGCCCGGGTCAAATGACGCGGAATGAAGCTGAGCACCTTCAGTTCCTAATGAGCCTCAGAGACTTAGAGAAGACATTCTGCATTCACCAAGAAGAAAGTAATCTACTGTAAATTATTGTAATTAGTTCTTCAAGTCCTAAACATCATCCATTGCTTTTTCTGTATATAAATCAGCTATTAACATTTAAATAAAAATCAATATATTCCCTTTGTCATTTTTTACTAGTAGCACCCAAGTTCATAGATGAAAACTAGATGAAACAGATTTCATTATCAGCTTAGAATATAATAATATTTTATCTTTATTTTGGTGTGTTACCTTATTGATGAGTTCAGTAATGAAGTTTAAAGACAATTGTGACTCCCATGTAATCATTCTGTATAAAGCTGCATGGGAAATATGTTTTTAAATGAAAATGTACTAACAACACATTATCCCACATGCCCAATTTTGGAAAGTAATTATAGAATTAACAGGAAATCAAGATTGTTCCTTATTCATATGAGGCCTGGCAATCAGATTGACTCCACAAATAGTATTCTTGTACTCGGTGGAAGTGCTTCTGCAGGCAAATACTGCTGGGCCCTGGCAAAAGTGGGAGAACCTGGGCTTCTCTGATTCAAAGGTTTATTATTAACAAACCCCTGAATTGCTCAAGCACCACAAAATGGTTTCAACTGAACAGTCACACCACTAGCTGGAGAAAGGCACACATGCGATAAAGGAGGAGAATGAAAAAGCTTACTGACGTGTTGATACACACCTGAAAGGAAAACAAAAGCCCGCTTAAAAAAAAAACCAAACAGTTGAGCTTTAGTGGAAGTCAGAAGCAGCATCTGGTCCCTTTTCTCTCCCAACATCAAGATGTTTGCAACGATGCTGGAAATATTTCCAATTCTAGCCATCCTTACAGGTAAGAATAACAAACTAATCAAAATAGCACTGGAATAAAGGAAATTGTTGAACTAAGAGACCAGGTGAACCTGGCTGGCAAACTAGGAGAACGTTCAAGATTTATGTCAGGATGGAATGAAAATCACAGCTATAAAGCTTTGCTGTTCTGTGGAAACCAGCAAGCTGACCACTGACGGGTAAGAGTTATTTGCTTGAGAACAGAATTTTAGCTTTGGTAAATTAATGTTTTGCTGTAAACCCAGGAAGAGGCGAAGAGCTCTCATGTTAGAGTCTTTCAAGTATTTCAAGGTTTTCTCACATTCAGCTTTTGTCTCCCCTTGATAACAACCCTGGGAAATGCTGCCTCTGTCCCATCCCCACCAAAAATTTGGGGGGATGTTTAATTTTAAGCATGCAAATAATCCTTTGGATTTCCCTGAAGTTAAGCGAGGATGTAATACTTTCTGGAATCTAGGCATTGTATGGTGTATTAAAGATTACATAGTATTCATGGTTCAATGACATTTCATTGTGCTAAGCTTTATTTTTAATACATACAGAAGCAGACATTTTAAGTCTAATGCTCCATGAAGACAAACAGCCTCGGCATCCACTAAAGAAAATGGAAGTTAAGTTTCCTCATTTTCTCTTCAAGATGGAATTATCTGGTTTGGATGCCAGAGAAATATTTTAAACAGTTGCTCCTGCTGTTTCAATGTTATATCTCTCACACACGCATAAACCCCCCAAGTTTTTGCCTTAGAAATGAAAAGTTATCCAGAGTTAGTACCAATACTTTTCAAAACTAATTCCAAAGTTCTGAAGTCCACTAATTCCAAAGTTTTGGATTTAAGATTAGCAGTGTGTCCATACTGACTGGGGGTTTCTGCAGCGGCTAGGAAAAGATCAGCAGACTTGGATATATTTTGTGAGTGTTGAACTGTATGGGCCTTCAGTGAAAGTGGGCCATTCCCAATTAACTGCAGTGACTTTCCCTGTAGCAAGGAAACAGTCCTACCATAATATTGAGTGAAAGACATTGATCAACTATTTTTAACTGGTTATGGTCCTGTTCACACTAGCTTTTTGCACTGAGTTACTTCTTACAGATTGGCATTACTTTTTGTCATTGAAACCGAAAGGCCTGTACGTATGAAATGGGATCAGGAGTCTGAAAGCGTGAACAGTGAACTAAATGCAAAGCAAAACTCTCACTAACTTCTGCGCTGAGGGAGAAGGCTCTGTGGGTCCAGCATGCTCCATTTGCAGTCAAAAGCTCCATCTTACAGCTAGTGATGGCTTTAAATAGCCTCGCTGGACAAAGGAAGTTTCGGGAGGTTTTGGCTTTATATTTTTCCTAGGGCAAAGCCTATTTCAACTAAATGCATTTCTCCAAAATACACAGCTTCACGGAAACTAGAATGCGTTGTGGAGCTGTTTCTGCGAAAATAAATTTCTTCTGGAAAAGCTTGTAACAGCAAGACTCCAAACCCAGAGAATGATAAAGGAAACGTGGAGCAGCTGACTGGAAAGTGTCTGTTTTCAGGAGAATGACCTTGTGTTGAAAGACTGTAGCTTTAATCCGGCGAATTATTATTCAGAAAATAAATACATGTAAACCTGGAAGTATTATTTTGGCAAGAAACTATCATCCTTTGGCCAACTCTAATTCTTAAAGCTGAGAACTGTGAACTGCGACATCTAAAATAGTATTACGTGACTTTTATATTAGATCTCGGTGAGGATTAAGTGACTGTGAACTCACAGGACAAGCAGGACTTGCAGCCATCACTGGAGTCCCCTCTTTTCTCAAGGCAGGTTTGACACATTTAGGTCAGTCTCCAGTCATGCCCGTGAGACTGTCTTCACATATAATGTAAATCTTGCTGCAGTTTAAACCCTCTAGTTCTCATCCTAGCCACCACCAACGTATAAAATAGATGATTCCCTCCTTCTTTGCAGCTTCTACTATTAAAGCCATCCAACAAGGCAAATAGACCCCAAAGAGTTCAGACTCTGAGTTCCGATAGGTTTGCATACTGTAGCAACTGATGAATCAGCAATATTTACATGGTTAAAAATGCCAAAATAGGTTACATTTCTTTTTTAAACAATGTTTTCCTCCATAGGGCTGATAATTTGAGCAAAATACACTTTTGGTATTACTGCAGGTTCTGCTTAATTCTCAAAGGCAGCACTCAAACACAAGATGCACAGATATTGAAGTATTTTGTATGTTTTGCCTCTATCATTCATACATGCAGTAAGAGCAAGTGAAAATCATTATTATTATAATAAAAACATGAAGTTCTCACCATGCCTGTTTTGCATAGAAAGGTCCAAAAGACTTATGTTTTCATAAGTCATTCAAAAGAAATATATTCTACTCCAGAATCTTTAGACAGTAGCTTTAAGACTGGCCTCAGCAATCCAGGAAAACCCTGCAATTCAGACTTATTTTTCTGACAGCTCTAGATCTGTTGCTGTATGGCACCATTGCTGGTGACTTATACGGAGAACAGAAACAGATAAATACTGCAAGATGGTGCTCGATTCCTTTCATTAATGTGGCTGTGTAGCCAGGACTTGGAACATCATGGGAAAGGGCTCACAAGTTATGTTTGCTCCCTTTCTGCTTTAAGGTTGAGCAAATTATCACAGAAATTCTCACAACTCACATCATAAAAGCAGTTCCAAAAAACTTACTTTGACGTTTCCAGCGTAAAAGCATTAGAAAAGAACAGCTTCTGCATGTAAGCCCTAAACAAATGCAAAATAACTAGCAAAAGAAAAGGGGAGAAAGGCTGCTGGGCTCCAGCCAGGGGGAACCTGACAGTGCCACTGAGTCCAAGTCAGAATTAGGAACAGAAGAGAGACAACACTGTAGGTGATGGTGAACCATGGTAAAGAAGGTCAGACATCTAAGGAATAACTGCAAAAAAAAAGGGCAAGAAAGTTGTAAAAGAGGGTTAGAGAGCACTGAGAATGAGAGGGCAAGGTGCTGGAGAGCACTGTGAGTGCGGGTTTGGTTCAGTCACAGGCTCTTAGTGAGAAGACAAGTCTTTGCCTGTGAGAACAACTAGGTATTTAGGGGCTCAGCTTTTTCAGAATATTATTTGTTTTGAGGGCATAGGTATTCTGGGGGATTAATTTTCTTGTTAGCTTTTACCCCCTCCCAGCTTGTTATCACTCAAATTTCCACGCAAAGCCCAAGGGAAACTGTGCTGAAAAGGAGAACGACTGGACAGGTGCCAGGGGTTTCCACAGCAAGGCGGGGAGCGGGGCACTCCCGCACGGTTCCCCGGGTCGGCCCCGTCTGATCTCTCTTCACCACACTTACTGCCCACAGGCCACATCAGCGGTATTGTGGTGACTGTCCCCGAGAAGACAGTGAATGTCACTACAGGTGGAAACGCAACCCTCCTCTGCACATACACGCATTCTGGACCCCTCGGAAATTTCTTTATTCAGTGGAGCTTTTACAGTGCCAAAGAGAGCCAACTGCATACCGTAAGATATTTATTTATTATTCATATGACATTATATTTAAGATATTCTTAAGTCCTCAAAGAATCTTGTTATATTTGATAGTGTTACCCTCACTACAGACCGGGGAGGCAGGTAATGTTGGTGTTTCCATCCTAAAGAGAAGGGACGGGAGTGCAGTGAAATTCCGGGACAGATGCACAGTCCTCTAGGTTCCTAGCTCCTATTGGAATGCCTGAACTCCTTTAGCAACTTATGAGAAGGTAGAAAAGGGATTCAGATGCTCAAAGGACTTGCTCCAAGTCACAAAGGAAGCTTGAAGCAGAGCAAAGACCAGGTGTCCAAACATCACACGAGGCCCTGGACCAGCTCCCTTTTCTCTGGTCTGGCAGATATTTCCTGCTATTGTGAAGGCTGCTTTCCTGGTGAGACGCCCTTGCCTATGACAACGTGTCCTTCATTTAAGGGTCAAATGAGAGCTCCTTGACTCAGCCGCTGTCATTGCTATTAAGTGGCTCGGTAAGAGGAGCTGTGCTCAACAATAGGCTATCGGCGTGAAGTGAGCAGTGAGTATTTTGGCAGGACTCTGCAGAAAGCTGTCATAGCAGGAAATCTGCCACAGCAAACTTGCGTTGTATTTCATGACATCCCACGGGTGTCATTGTGGTAGCAGAACAATTACAGATCAAAGGCAAATGCTCCCTGCCCTTCCTGAGACCCCGAGAGGCAGAAGAGCCAAACAGTATCTCCCCTGGGGGTACAATGACCATGTGGCAGGTTGAAGTGTCAGTGTGGAGGCAGCATCAGGACTGTGAAGGACACCAAGTACTAGTCAGCTATGTGCCATAACCACTGCCAGAGCCTCTCACATGGCTGTAGAGACCTTGCAGAGCAGCCTGGTCTGCCTGGAAGGAGTCAGGGATGGGATGTGTAACTGTCTATACGTACTCACCCTACTGACCAGACTTCAAGAGCTATCCACTAATCCTATTTTTTGGTGGGGAAATGAACCCGTGAATCTCACTCCCAGCATAACACGCAGGGTATGAGTTCCCATCAGCTCAGTCCTGACAGATGCTGAGCAATCAGCAACACCTTCCTTCGTAAGAAGAGATGCTGATTGGAAGTGTTACTGCACCCTTGAAGATGACTGTGATTTTTTTTTCCCTATATCCTGGTTTCAGGCTTGTGCCTGTTAGACAACCGGTCCCTTTTCTTTTCCCTTCAACATTTATTGTTTTCTGAAAGTTCAGTGTTCCTGCCTGGTGTCACACCTCTGAGTTGATGTAAAAAGATTTGATTTAGCAGAGTGTCACAGTCCACGTCAATGATATTCTTGTTAGGTTCACCAATTTCCTAATGATATTATGTTAGGAGGTTTGCCTCTGCTGATAGAGTTACAGCTCCTGTTTGGTTTATCAATTGTAGCAGAATTAGACTATAATTGGCAGAATGTACTAAACATATTTGGCACTGAACAGCAATAGCCAGTACGTACGAACAACTCAACGTAAGACAGCCCTGCTCACCCTCCTGCAGTGTGTCACAGCCACAGATACCGATGGTATCAGGGCTAAGCGCAAACACGGGGCCCACCCCAAATTCTGACTCTAGCTGAATGCCAGACCCATATATCCACACCTTGCCTGACTAGTTGTATGAATAGTTATTACTCAACATTTGCTTTTTACAAGTCATAACCGTTTTATTAAATGAAGGATTATTCACTAAAGGGTGGTAGCTGCAGGTTTCCTGGGTAAGGTGTATATAGTACAATATATTATAATTTTGATCCACTGTGGCACATCTAAAATTTTAATCCCTTGTTCAGGTGGGAAGTACAGCCCTTAGATAGGATTGAGCCCATCTTCTCCATGTGGTTGGAGTCTCTCCTTTTTACTTGCATCAAATTTTCCATATTGCAAGACAATAAATGCAATGCATTTTCTGGTCACAACCAACAGAAATACGCAGATTGTAGTTGCAAGTATTTGAGAGGGAGAATCAGAGTTGCAAGAGATCAGGAGGAGAAAAACATTTGTAAACTGTGACCAATGATGAGGAAACACCCCCTGAGGAATAAATCATAAAATACTGTGTGTGGGTCACAGTACGCTCAACAAGAACTAACTGGTGTGAGGCTACCAACTGTCAGGGAAACCACACAGCTCAACCCCTCGCTCCCAGCCTGTGCATCTCCCACTGCAGGCAACGGGAGAGCCGTGCCTACAAGGACTGTAAGAAACACTAGTGGGAAAAACTGTGCCTGGTTTTCTCCCTTTCTGAAACTAATTTCATGGTAAATTCACTTTCACCCCACAACACACAGGCATTTGCAATGGATGATTTGCATTTTCATTAAATAAAGTCAGTTCAGTCTGGAAAGGCCACAGGTTAGTGACTAATCCCGGTCTCCCCAAACGCCAAGATAACATTTCTGTTCTCTGTGGCGCCGGTTACTCTTGGCTCGCGCGCTCGGCGGGGCTCCGAGGACACCCTTTGCTCCTCTGCGCCTGCCGAAGGGCCTGGAGGGTGCATGTGTGTGAAGAGCTGCAGGGCTGCACTATTTTTTTAAAACGCTTTTAGCCACCCATTCAGTCCTGTATTCCTTGACCCTGCTTCCTTTTACCATTTTGGACCAATTCACAATAAAATTAATCCTGTTAATGCAAACACTGGGAAGAAAGGACTGTGACTGCTTGTGGAAAATACAGTTTAAGAAATTACAGAACACAGCTGAACATGAAATTGGATTTTCAACCTCCCTCTGAACTCACGGCAATACGAGGTTGCTATTTCTATTTCAGGCTGGTGACTTTTCAGAGTTTCACCAAGGATTAAATGCCCAAAAGCATGTTTTTCTCCTACAAGTTCAAACAAAAAAGAGTCTCCCTTTCTACAAACCTGGCACATAGCTGAGGTTAAGTTTCCCATTTTGTTCCAAGTAGGAAACATATGCATGGCAATGGAGGAGATTGCCAGCTTTGGCTTTCATTGTTTGGGTTAAAGAATGCTAAAATGCAAGGCAAAAATTTATTTAATATGCTGGTAAAATGACAAAACCAACTGAAGTGAACAGATTGGCACCATACCTTACTGAATACCAGAACAGCAGCTTGCTTTTTAAGTGGGATAATATTACTTAATTTTATGAGATATTTAGATTCTTCTAAAATGTCAGTAATTAGTAAATAAACAAACATACAAGCAATCTCTTCCTTATAAATAGCTTATATTGTCCCTGACTTCCCTCAAAATATGCAATTTTTTTCAGTAACTCAATGAATAACTTTTTCAACATCCATTTTTTTTTTTTTTGAAGTAGAACATTTCTGCCAAGTATTCTGAAGATAAGACTTACAAAAAACCCTGCAGAAAATACATCTTCTTATCCCTCCTGCTACTGTTTTAAACATTCCTGACATCTTAGTAAATGTTACCTGTCTTGATGACACCACTGTTCGCATAGCTCCTATATTTGCTATAATAAGATTCAAGCAGGGGGGGTGTTCTCCAAAACTGCTATGGGGGAAAACCGTCTTGATTCTAACAAATGATGTTTATTTAGATAATAGAGAATATGGCCTCTCTCTTTACACTGGCAGCAAATAATAGAGCAAACTGTAGGTTGCTAGAGTTAATTCAGGCAAATTTATGTCATTAAAGATGCCTTCAGTTTGAAGCATTAATGAATGTGAGCTTTGAATTACTACATTTTAGGACGGAATATATAATAAGCACAGAGCTATAGGTTCTTTTTTTTTAAAAAAGACTGTCACTATTTTATTCTGCCACTTAGGTTACAGATTTTGCAGTGTTTTGAGATATGCAGGCTCGAGTACAGTCCTGTCTGGAGTGAAATCAGTAGGATCCAGATTAGTGCCAGGGTTAATTTAATGCCCCAGAGTATTCAGCAGCAGGTTTTACCTTGCCTCAAGTTCACAGCCCTGATGCAGATCTGCCTCCCAGCACTGGCTCTGTGATGCTGGCCGGTGTCTTTTGCTGTTTGTTGTGGTGTTTTTGCACCCTGTTCCATGTTGCCCACCTTACACAATGCTGGCGCAGGTGCTCGACAGTTAACAGTCATGGCAGTTGGACTGGAGAGGATGAAACGCCCCAACAGGCTGCTCACAGGCAGCATGATGAAAAGGGAGGCAGCAAACAGCGGGACAGCAGGTGTTTGCAGGGCTGTTGTGAAGACAGTGAGGCTATATATAGTGTGCAAATATAGATCTTTTTACTAATTGGAGCCTAACTCTGCTCTTTCCCCAAGAAGTTTCTCCAGTGGAAGTAATTCTCCTCATTTGAACTAAATAATGTAAATATGAACTGACAGAAAACGGGATGTCATTGGTATTTTTAACTTTTCTTGCCATTTACCCCTTAGCAACATGTCTTTGTAATGCTAAGTTCAATTTTTAAATAATAACTCCCAGCCAAGGATCTTGGGAACTTCCCAGTACTGAACTCTCTCTATTTTGCATATAGACAAATTGAGGCAAACACTACTTTTCAGCTCACCCGGGGTAATGGAGTACAGCACAGCCTGGCCTGGTTCATAAGGTAAAGGCTCAGCTCCTGCTAAGATCTACATCTGTGCTTCATTTCATGCTCTGAGTCACTGGCTGGCCTTGGTGTAAAGCACCTATGTACATCTTTGAAAGACAGAAGCCTGCTGTTGACTCTGCACAGGCGAGGCTACAGCCTTGTGAAGCTAAATACAATTCCTGAACCTAACTAGGGCCACACCTCGAGCCTCCAGCCCAGGCCACCCGCAGTTAAAGTAAGTGAAATTAGCACAAACACTGTGACGCTACCCAAGGTATGCCCAGAGCAGAATTCTTGATCGAAATTTTAAATTCACTAGATGAGTAAAGGTCATGAATAACTGTTACTTGTAAGAGAAACTGAATTATTGAAAAACTTCTCATGAAAATGTTCTCTAAACATTTGGGACACAGTGTTCAGGAACAGGGGGCTGAGGGCAGAGTCTAAGGAAAGAGATACAAAAAGGAGTTCCGAGCGCTACTGTGTTTGCTCCTTTCACCCCGAAACCCTGAGTTCAGATAGCCAGCAGTCCCAAGGCCAGCACTAGGCAAGGAACGGGCACTGGGCGATCATGTGGGAGCCAGGGGCCAGACAGCCCAGTAAGAGTGGGATTCACATAAAAACTATTGAAAGGACAGATTCCTCCCCCTGTAGTTCCTGACACCCCATCACACGCTTTCTGCTGCAGACAACTGACATCATGTGCTGCAGAGACTGTCAGTGCTGCAAGGGACTCTGGCTTGGGAGCAGAGCAGTCTGATAGGGCCCAGGAGAGGAGATCAGCCTGTGCAAAGCACCTCCTGAAGCAGTACAGGAAAAATTCCTGGAAAGGGCCTCTCCGACACATGAGCGTTTCTTTTTGCCTAGAGGCAATTTTTTAATTCAAGTTTTATCTCACACTGAGATGACTGAGCAGCGAGTAGAAGGAATAGCTTTATGGAAAGCAGAGGAACCGTCTCAAATGCAGAGAAATGGAGACTGTGTTGTCATGTCATTGCGGTCAGAGTGAGTGCCTGGATGTCACTGGGATTACTGCGGTTATCTTGGACACGGGGGTGACAGTCTGCAGGGAGAAGGTAAAATAAACTGATATGCTGAAGCAGTCAATAGTGGGAATGCAAAGGAAAGTGGAGACAAGTAGAAAATGCTCAGGTTGTGACTGATGTGTTTGGAGCAAACATTAGACTTCAGCCTTAGTTTGCCTAATTTTAGGTGAAACTTAGAAATAAGACTGTATCATATCTCACTGTCGACAAAGGCTTGAGATCCTTTCTGCAAAATCTGCCGAACACGAGGCACTCTGCCCTTGTCAACAGCGCTGATGGTACTGATGGGGAGCTGTGGAGACTCTTTGATTTTGGGGGAACATTTAAAGTCTCATTTAACTCTCAGATCAGCACATTTTTACTCAAATACAGCGTTCCCCGTGTCACGGTATTCTGAGTATGGATGAAAAGTCAGTCAGTCAATGTCAAAAGATGGTGTATGTGACAGATGCACGGGGAAGATGTAGCTGGAGACACAAGGTAAGAAAAAAATCCCCACAATCTTAAGGGAAAAAAAAAAAGAGCTAAAGAGCTTCTACTACATTTATGCTACTGTGAGACCTGTAATCATGTTCTGGATTAAAATCAGAAAACCAGCACATGGTTGAGACAAGCTGAATCAGGTGCATCATTCAGAATTTGTAACTCACCCTATTTTTTATTGCATTTTCCTCTATCAAAATATTTTGGATATAGCTGTTGGTTTGGTTTTTTTTCCTCACAGCTATTCTAGGTGGCTGAACTAGCACCTTCAGGAATATTCTACACAAAGGGTATCTGAAGGGCATGTCCACACACCAGAGCCTCTGGACTGAATGTGAGCAAGTCTGGATGGCCCAAAATTGGGGCTACATATTTACATAGTGGAAAAAAAAAAAAAAAAAATCCATCCTGGCTCTCCTTTCTAGACTATAACACTGTGAGATGTGATTGAGATGTGATGGGTACAGAGGGACACTAAGCTGCCTTCCTCTCAGCTGTCAGCTCAGCGTCCCACCCATAATCCATTCCAAACTCTCGTTGACTGCAGTAGGGTTCCTGTCTCACCGTGAAGTACAGGGTACAAGCCAACATAAACTGAGGTCTAATAATAACTGTTGAAGAGCAGTTACACCAAGTGCACTGAGAAAACATGTTTGTGCTTGATGCACTGTAGAAATGACTCACTAATAGTTCAGCCACAAGAATGATACTGTGAGAACATGTAAAAGCTGCTCCTCAAAAGTACTTTGCACCAGTTAAAGCTGTTGAATGATTAATCCTCTAAAGGCTTCTGACTCCGTCCCTTTCTTCTTCTACCACTGCACAACTGTGACAAGATGCTTCTAGTCATTATTAACATCCTCAATTACCCATGCAAAAATCCCAGCAGTGCAGGACGTAGCTTCCCTACTACAGGCTGGCAGATCAAAGTTTTGACAAAAATGTGTGAAAACAAGCTGTGGATAAGAAAAGGCACTTGGGGCCAGGCTCAGTCACATGACACGCGTCAAAGAAACCAACACAGGCACGAGCATTTGCTTTCTTGTCTGGTTCAGAATCTGAGCCTAGGGCTTTAATTAACACTTTGAGCGTGCGGCATTTGTTCTCTAATTAAATGGTAAGATGCTTAAGGGAGTGATGAACACTTTCCCCCCCATCTTGTTTTATAAATTCTGTCTGTACTCAGAATTCAAAAAGAGATCACAATCTCAAACCAGTAAAGTTGTTGATATCCTTTGCATTCATCTGTGAGGAAGAGACTTTAACATTTTCTTTTCTAGTAGCTTGAGAAAATGTCAAACAGAAAATGATAAAACAACCCAGTGACAGGGCCCTCTGAATGCCTGAGCTCTCCAGCAAAGACTGTGAAACCATCAGCCTAGAGAAATGGTGTTGAACAGGATGCTACAGCTTTGTGTCTGCTGGTGGAGGAAAGTGAGGGGAGGCTGTGGAGGGAAGACAGGTACTGGAAAGGAAGGCATGTGCTGAAACTGCCCCCCAGTCAGGAAATTAAGACTTCTATGGAGATTAAATGGGACATTTTGATGTCTTCAAGTACATCTTATCTTACAGTTTTGGGAACCACATGTGCTAGGCATATACAGCAACATGACACCAGGAGAGGGAGGGTGGCAGGAATATTGACCTGGAAATGATGATTGAGGCCATCCAAAGACATTTGAAAGACACATATTTATGCAAATTCTAGTCTGTACTTGTCCTGCCCCAAGAAGAAAAGAAGCAGATGGAAGCATGTTTCTTCTAATTTACTGCCTGATTTTTCACACACAACCTCCAGCCCCTAAGGAAGAGATATTTCTATAGAAGTTGTAAAAAGAAAGCCTGTAGGTGGGTTCCTCACCCTCTGCTAAACATCTGGCAGCTTTTGAAAATCATCAACTCAGCATCAGCTTTGCCAACTGCTTCCTCTGCAGGCGAGTACTTTTCCCACCATCACACTACAAGAGGAACAGCCTTCCCACAAGTCAGGCTAAAGGGGAAGAAAATGACACGGGATTTCACGTACCAAATCCTTCAGAACTGTGGGACAAATAATCTTGTCTCTAGGATCTAGAGCACACTGAGATTACCAAGATGTTCTTCCAAACAAGTATGATCATTCCCAATTCCCAGCTCTGTTTGTAACCCTGCTCTCCCAAACTGGTAGACAAGTAATTGACTCAACTGCCTTGGCAGTCTGTGAACCCAAATTATTTTCTGGGTTGCAGCAGAGACTGTGACTGTGGGACTGCAGAGTAACTGCACCAGTGCCTCAGAAAGCCAAGAAGGCATTAGGAGCTTTAGGTACTACCTGGCCCCCAGCTTGAATAACCAACTAAACTGCAAACCTTTCTACAGTCAGGGAGATGTTTTCTGGGCAGAGTGACTCTTTTGCAGAAACTGGTGTTTCGGATTGTGGAGTTATTAGGGACACCATTTCTAGGAGTGATAATCTCTGCTTTTTTCCCTGTCAGTTGTTTGATTAGTCATCCCAGGCAGCTGCTCCCATGAAATGTGAAAAGGCACCATTATATAAAAATTTGCATGAGCAAACTAGCTGGTAAGGAGAAGCAGAAACCATTTCTGCATGCTCAATACTGTTTTTACACAAATTATCGTAAATTATCGACTCATAATTTGCCTGAGGCCATAAAAAGCTTATTTTTTCAAGAGAAGCACAGCAGATTTCTTTCCTTTTTTTTCTTTTCTTTTCTCTTTTCTTTTTTTTTTCACATTCAAGATGTTACACTTTAAATATATTTATCACATCAACTTAAAAAGGCTTCCAGGAAAAGTCTACCATTGACTAAATTTACAGTTTTCCCATACAGACATTTTAGGGACATTTTACATAAAATGGAAAGAAATGTCAATGAGATGTGTGTCTGTAGGGGGGAACATCAGCTAACAGTTACCCAAAAATAAAAAGTCTTCTATATTTTCAACAGAAAACACATTTTTTACTTCTGAGACGGAAGAAAAACCTTTTTTTACAAAGATTTACATTTCAGCTTTTTGAAAGACACAAACATGAGATTTTCAAGGGCAGCATAAAAACACTTTCACCAAGGCTTTAAAATACCCATTTTGAGTACGTTGTTTAATATGGGCGATGAATTCACAGCCAATTAACTGAAACATGTTCCTATTAAATGAAATTTCCTGTGTACACAATCCAATCATACCTCTGGGACAAGATAGACACTCACTAATTAATCACAACATTAGTCAGCCTTTCTGGTGTTTGCCACCTTCCTTCAGGCAATAAACTCCAGAGGTAGTGAGATAAGCATCGTACAAGGGCAGAACAGGGAACAGGCAGGAGCCTGCAGAGGAACTGAATGCATTTCCTTAAGATGTTCCACTCCCTGGATGTTCATAGTTGACAAAAAACTACCTAGAAAGATTCTGTTTAAATCCATGAAGAGAACAAATATTCTCTGCTGTGCTGACACCTGCCTCAGATTTAGCAGTGTACACAAAATATTTTCTCTGCATCCCTTCAGACAGGAAGAGAGAATGCAGGGGATTATTTTTTCATTGTATTCTATGAGGACTTAGATATGTGATTAACCCTGACTTCATACCAGATGTACCAGGGAGCACTTGCTCCTCTCTGATGTTTACTGGCATCCCTGACTGCATTTAAGACTCGTTGTAGTGCCAGTCCTATTTCCCAGGAACATGTGCTGTAGCTCAGCTAGTGCTCAGTGGGCAGCTCCTGCTACTGTTTACTCTCACACAAATCCCACATCACTCTGAGACAGAATGCATAGAATTTAGCCTCTTCTTTCCGTAATCAGGCCTTTTAGCAGGATATAATAGGGCTGCCTCTCCTCTCACGCTGCTGCTAAGTCACGTATTGCTTCATTTAAGTCATTGTACAACCTAATTTCACAGCAGCGTGAGGAGCTGATGGAAGCTCCTTCCCTACCCCACTCTGAGAGATGCAATTGAGCGAGAGAAGATGTAATTCCATCCCTTCTATATGGGAACATCAGATTAAGAGGAACCTGAAGTCAGAAAAAGTTGCAGTTCTTGCAATTTTGAACCTTGCAAGGAACAGTGGATAACACTCTCTTGTTGCTCGTACTCAAATAAATGCAGACTGAGACAAGAGTGGCCAGTATGTTGCTGTAATTACAGGTAGACCAGGTTTTTAATGAGCGATTTTCTTAAACCCAACTCCCTATTTGGAACACTCCTTCTTTGGGGAAGACAAGGGTGTGCATCCAGGCTAGTTTTGTAATACTGGTCCATCTCTAGATGTTTACAAAGTATAAAATTAGTTTTAAAACTGACGGCATTGCATGCAAACAACTGAAACTGGAGGGTCTATCCAGCTACTCTATGGACTTTCTAAGCTCGTCTGCCACTGCACTAACACTGCACCTCTTACACTTCCTCGCTGCAACACCCGTCTTCCACGTGTTGGCAATGCTGGTGTGTAGCTTTGGTGTTCAGAGCCCTGCATCAATTGTACCTGGTGTTTGTAATCCCAGGGCAGGGAAAGATAAAGTCCAGCTGGAAAGTGGGCAAAAATTACACTTGAGAAGGGGCCGAGCTGCAACACCGGAGCTGCTGGTGCTATGCAGTCTGGGTTCTGACCTTCATTTCAAAGCCTTATCATTGCATGAACCAGCTGTGCTCTGGCAGTTTTGGGGCGTAGCTTGCTTTAAGCTAATAAAGGCTTCCAGATAACATTGCTTAAAGACTTCAGTCAACATTATCAGGGTGGATAAATAGAAATAAGAATAAATATTCTTAATTCAAAATGCAATCAGTTGATCTGCAAAGTAAAGCAAATTATACTCCTTACCCGGGGACCTGCAGTGTCCCAAAAGGCAGGAAAGTTTGACCAAAAGGAAATGCTGATACTAGTCAAGCATGAATGGCATTTCACAGGAGTCTGTAAACCTTCTTCCTACAAGCATTTTCCAGCTATTCCCATTAAAAACATGCTGTTATTCCAACTTCGATAAATACACTTACACTGATGATTCTGGAACACTGTCAGCAGAACAATGTTAGATCTATTTGGGTCCCAACCTGTAATCCTCCAAGCACTGAGGTCAACAGGCGTTCTCAACTTCCACCTACAGTATAAACTCCGAAAGATAGTCCACGACGCCATCTCTGACACTAATTACATAAAGAAGGAGAACAGCATGATTGCTCTAATTGCATGGGTGATTCAGGCTTGACGGGGCTCTGAGCAACCTGCCCTACGTAGAGATGTCCCTACTCATGTAGGGAGGTTGGACCGGATGACCTCTAGAGGTCCCTTCCAGCCTAAAACATTCTCTGATTCTGCTGGTGTTCTTGTACTGCATTTTTATTGCTTCCAAATTTATTGCCAGCAGATGAGGTGCCTTGTTTCCTTAGACCTGCATCTTGTGGATTCTTTTCAGTTCTCCATTTGCTAGCTTCTGCATTTGGCAAGCTCTGCCGCCACTCACTTTTTGCAGCAACAGGTCCATTCTTCCGGATTGTGACAATGACTGTCACAATCTTCTACTGAGCTGCTTAATAATAATAGCACAAACTATCAGTGTTTCGATTAGTATTGCTATTCACTGGGCATGACTTAGCATTTTTTCACAGAATTGTCATATGGTCTCACCTTTGTTTTTGCAAATGCATGAGTCTGTGACTGGAATATCCACAAAGAACTAGCTACTGTCCATTCACACAATTAAAAAATCCCACTTCTGAAAAGCTTGTCTCTTAAGAACAACTAGAAAGGTATATTCAAATATACCATGGTTTTGTTTCGGCTTTCTTGGGGGAGGAGGGAAGAAAAGGGGTGACACTGCTTGGCTTCATCAGAAATCAACTATATTCCCATCATGAGTACCAACCAAAGCGGCAGCAAGATCTCTTGTTATTAAACTAACAATTGATTCTTTATCCCAGATCTATTATTATTTAGGAGGCCAGTCTTACACCTATGGAGAGTTTAAGGACAGGATAACAGCTGCAACAGGTCCAGGGAATGCATCAATAACAATCTCCAACATGCAGCCCTCAGACACTGGTTCCTACACCTGCGAAGTTTTCAGCCCAGAGGGTGACACTGGACAGAGTCAAAAATCTGTGATTGTCAGTGTGCTGGGTAAGCGCCTTTCCTCTCCATTGCTCTATTGTAGTTTTCTTCCCTCATCATGAAACACTGAATTCGGAGCTCAAAATGCATAGGAGGAGAGGGAATAACAGAACTGTGGTAAACAAGGCCCACGACGCAGGGAAAGGGCTGAGTGCCGCCTGCCGCAGAGGCTTCTCCAGGGCTCTGGAGGCAGGCAGAGCCTGGGGTGCCCTCTAGCTACCACACACAGCAGACCTGCTCCAACTCCCAGCCACCCTTCCTTCACCCACAGGAAGGTCTCCTCTTCCCAGGAGCAGCCTTCAGATTCACTTCGTGCTCTCAAAAAGCTACCTAACGTAAGCAGGTAAGCAGGCAGCTGGAGCTACCCAACTTCACTGCATTTCTCAGCTTGGAGAACAAAGCGATACTAACTTTGACTAAAATAAAACCCCCTTTTAGCGGGGAGTGATGACTTGTCTCTGAAGACACTACTTTTAGGATAATCAAGCCCCAGCAAAACTAAAATGTTATTAATTTTCCTTAATGCTGGTCATGGCAACTTGTGTAAATCTAGGGATAAATCTAGCACAGCCCAAGGGTTCTGGCTCACTCCCATTCCCAGAAACTCCAGAAACTTAGTATGTGTTGGATGGAAGTAGTAAAAGTCTGTTTTGGATGGGAGAAAGCAATAGTTCAGCCCTGAACAGGCAGGATGGAAAGGATGAAAAGCAGAGGAATGAAGTATTTTACTTCCTAATAAGGTGAAAGTTTGTACTAACCACATTTAACCACTGCTTTTATATTGAGAATTCATACCTGGTCAGAATGACAAATCAAAGTCATATGAGAATGTGACACCAACATCATCTGCCTTTCTGTCAGGGATTAGAAAAAGATTTATGTAAACTCAATCCCTGAAATATCAAAGTGCTACTATTAAATCTCATTTAAAATTCTCAAACAAATAATAAATCTGGGAGCAGATGAGTAAGACATTGTATTTTTCACATGAAAACCAAGAGAGGTTGTTCATTTATGCACACAAAACTGGGTTGTGCTCATTGCTGGTATAATTCCACCGATGGTACTTTAAAGAACCATGACAGCGTATCTATAGGCAGGAAAATATGCAACTGAAAAATAATAGGTATGAAAATTAACAAGTGTCAGGGAATACAAAATCTCATCCTGTGTGTAAAGCGAGGAAATGCTATCAAAACAGATCTGTTTTTTAACAGAACTGTAGTTAGTTTATTTCCTCCACAACTGCAGTATACTGAAGAATCAGGCCTTGAGCCTCTCCCTTTATGTGGAAAAGCTCCTGCTGTGCCCCTGAAGAAAAGGATGCTGCTATGCGGCAGAATGGTGTATGATGCACAGTAATTGGCCCATTACAATTAAAGTAATTGATAGTCTTCTTCTCAGCACCTCCATAATGTGCAAATGGAAGAAAAGATAATGAAAATGTATCCTAGACCATGCAGATATATTTGCTATTACTCAAATATTTATGGGAGATCTATAAACTAGACTCTGCTCTCAGATGACAATCTGTAGGTGGGGCTCAATTTTTTGCTAGCAGCACGGTCCCAGAACGCGAGGTGGATGCCTTGCAGCCCTGGGTACATACTCATGATGTGTCCGTTCTCCTCATTCTTATTTTACAGTCAAACCATCAAGACCTTTCTGCAAAGTAGAAGGAATGCCTGAAAAAGGCCATCTAATTTACCTCTTATGCAAATGTGAAGAAGGATTGCCTCACCCTTCCTACCGCTGGTACAAAGTCGATGAGAACACCCTCACGCCTGTGACTGAACAATTTAGTACGTAACTGCAGGAGTAGCATACCGTGCGCAACAGCTGGAGTTCCTTAGTGCCGGCATTTCAAACACTGGCTATCTCACGGGGTCCCCTCCTCTTCTGACAGTCCATGTCACAAAACTGTAGTTTTATCCAAAACTTCTGTGGCATGTTAAAGTCCTGTCTATGTCATTACTGTGAATTGTAAAAATGGGAGAAATGTTTATGCTTTTGCATCTCCCTTTCCTTGGAATTTTGAGTTAACTTAGAATAAGTTAAGTCAATGTCATTAAGGTGCTAAGACTTCTATCCCTAAAATCTTCGGTACCTGTTACATTTTTGTTTGTGAAGTTACTCTGACAATAATAGCATCAGTGCGGGTAAAACTTCAGACTGATTTGCAGAGAGGGCCCTACTTCTCATGTCCTAATACACTCCTGCAGAATCCACTGTAGTAATTTTCAAGGAAGGTAAATGTTTTTGGTTTTGTTTTTAATTTAAAGAAACCTCCCCCCCAATGAATAAATAATCAGAGAATTCTGTTTCTAATCTCTTAATACATCTCAGCATTACCTGCTAAAGCAAACCATTTGCCTCTACAGTATAGAAAGGGTAACCTGTACCTGCTCTCTGCTTGTCACAGATCCAAACACTGGCATTCTTTACATTGGCAATCTCACCACCTTTGAAACTGGGTATTATCGATGCATAGCCAGCAACATCCTGGGGAACAGTACCTGTGAGCTTGACCTAACTGCAAAGCGTAAGTTTAATGCATGAAAGTAATCACATATTTTGATGTATGACACGCACAGTTTGCAGGAAAACTCTGTAACAACTTAAAAGCATAGATTTTTTTGAAGAAAGAACAGAATGGGCTTTAGAGAGCTCTGGAGTTCTCATCCAGGCGTGCCCAGAATTTACACTGAGCTAAACAACTCATTTAACATCTCCTTTTTCATTTCCACTGGGAGCAGGAGCTGAACCTGGCTCTGATTGCTGAGCCTTTGCTGAGAACTGACAGACATGGAGTTTAGAGCAATTTCTTTCAGCCAACAGTCCCACTGAGATCTCCCCACCCCAGAATTTACAACCATAACTGAAATGTGGTAGTACAAGGACCAGGGCACTGTAGATGTGACCACTACCTAAAAATAACTGCAATCGTGCAAAAATACTTTATCCTGACTGCCCTCAAGCAGTGATCAACCTTATCCTAACTGTTCTCAAGCAGTGATCGACCACATCTACATGCAGATTTTTCATGTAGCTACTAACATTTAACAAGAGCCGAGCATATGTTGTACAACCAGCCACGAGAGATGTCCCTGAAATGGCCACTCAATTACTCAGTGGTCTAGAAAATGAAAATCGCACATCAGAGCTAGAAGCTGTACTGAAGTGGAAACAGAAGGTTCTGGGGACTTGCAAATGATCAAAGCATACATTTTACATCTCATCTGAAAGACACAAATAAAGGCAACCTGAATTTCAGGCTTTCTTCATGAGGACTAAGAGTGAAGGCTTCCAACCCCTGCTAGTGTTACCAGCCTGATGTTTCCCTTAGCCAGGCATAAATACAGGGTTTGTTGGGGTAGGGAGCTAACCAGGAGGCAAGGAGGCAGCAAAGGTCATAAAAAGCACAGTTCTCTCTTCCCTAGAGAATATTTGGCCTCCCTCCTGGAAATACAGCTGTCAGTCAGTTTTTCAGCAATTTGAATCCAATGCCTTCTTTCTGCTAAAGACTCCTCCCTTCAGTTTCCACAGGATTTTGCTAGAGTACTGCTTTTTAAAGAGTCAAGTAATCTTGTTTGCTTTCCAGATTCAGACGGTGGTATTGTTGTTGGAGCATTAATTGGAGCCATTCTGGTGGCTGCCATCATTTGCGTTGTCGTCTGGGTCTTAACCAAGAAGGCAAAGAAAAAGAAGTCATCGAGCAATGAGATGCAGTAAGAATTTCTGTTTGCTTCACTTTAAGACAATTATTTCTGTAAAGCACTGCTGATAATCCAGAACTGAAGTAAAATGTAATTACTCTAAACATTTTTTGAAGGGTAAATAATATAGATTTTGAGAAAACTTCCAGACTGACAATATTTGCTTTTGTGTGACTTTCCAGCTGTTGTAACAGAAGTTGCCATTACCCTCTTCCTTACGTCGACAGGCAGCTACCACTTAGCAGTATCTAAAATAGTAAAGTAAATGTTTTTTAAACAACACAAACTAGCAGTGGCCAGTTGGAAAAACAGGTTTTAGTATTTAAAAGTTAATGGTGACTGTTAACAGCAGGTGAGGGAAGTTAAAAAAGGAATAGCAGCAAAGGGTTGCCTCAGCAGATTCACTGGGACTGTGCATTACTGGATTTAAACACAGAGGGCTCAGTTGAGTACTATTGGAGATTACAGGACACACACTTGGGACGCTCTAAGGCATCTCAAATGGCAGGACATACAAGGTTTAGGCAAGAGAATGGAGCCCAGAATGTCCATTTTGATCCTGCTCTGGAAATGTCTTTTCCTCTGTGCTTTAGTTGCTCATTTTCCCTTTAAATTGCCTCAGAAAAGGAATAATTTCATATGTTATACAGACTGTACTTAGCCCCACGATATTAAATGCTAAATGAATACATGCAGCTGAGGCCAGAAAAAAATATTATGCCATCTGGACACTTCCCAGTAGCACAGGTCTGAGACTTCCTGGAATGGAATTCTGCTAATCCCGACCCGTGGCCAGTCACTCCGGCACCTCATTTCTGCTTTGAATTGATGCAGCATTAACATCTAATTTTGTGCTCAGATCCTAATAAATCTTACTACATTGAATTAATCCACTAGCATCTGATATTTTTACAGATATCAGAGATACACATATATGGAAGTTGGTTTATTATTTGTTAGTGTTTTGATAAGATACATGGGATTCATACCTGATACTAAAACTATTTTTAGAGATTTCAGCCTTTTCATAGTTCTTTTCTGCTGCGCTCTACTCCGAATACACTTGAATTTATTCTAACAGGATCACTTAAACCAGAGATGCAGATCACTTTACTCTCTAACACCCTGTCACTCTTTGTCTGCAGCAGTGATGTTGTAGCCTTTTCATGTGCTCCTGGAACAGTCGTAATAATATGGGGGTTACTGTTTAGACGGCCTAACTACAAACACTCATTCGTTTCAAAGACTCTAGTGTAGATGGGATTTCAACATGTGAAATCACAATCCTCACCCTGTCTTCCTGCAGAGAAATGGCTCAGAAACAACCCAATGCAGAGTATGTTCAGGTACCTAACGAAGAAAACATTCCTGTGACCACAGTTCCACCAAGCAATGCGACAAATGAATACCCTAGTGCTGATGAAACGGCAATCGCTGGAACACCTGAAAATGATGAGAACCAAGAAGGGGAAAAAGAAGAAATAGCCTAGAGTTTCAATACAGTTTTCCTTGTCATCTTTGGACCCTTTATACAAAAATTGTTGTCACTGAATTAACATAGAAGCATGACTAAAACTTAAACGGGCATTTGTATTGTGAACCACTGGGCAGGAGAGTGAAAAGGGTCTGTTACACATGCACTTTGTGAATAGCAGAAGATTTGGCCTTGAAAGTTAACCAAATTTCATTTATAGTCTAGTTATAATTGTACAGAAATGTAAGTATAAAGAGACTACTGTTTATCCAGCCTGTTTCGCAGAACTAATTAGGAATGGGCTGAAGCATTTGACAACATAAGAGCTTTTCAGCCATCTGTCAGTGAGGCTGTATGTGTCTCTACACTTCTGAGCCACAGCATCTTCTCCAGAAACAGCGTTGGCCAACCTCGTGTTTCCTGTGCACCAAGAACGATCACCATGGCCAACACATTGTGGTGTTTAAAGGATCTGATTTTGCATGTCAGAAGTGAAAAGAAGTTTCATCAATGTCATCAGATGTTAAGACCTGGACCAAAGAAATTTTGTGTGTCTGAATTCCACTTAAAGCTAAAAAAAAAAGATCCTGGAAACTTTTACCCTGTTGCCACCTGTTGTGGAATGCACTTTGTTAACTGTGACCTCCTTGGCTTCAAGGCTCCCAAGGCACTGGTGTTCCAGAGTTGTTTTAGCAGTTCTGGTTTTCAGTTTAATGGAACTAGCATTCAGGTAGGCAGCTCAGACAACAATTGACTGGTTTCCAGACAACAGGAGCTGGAAATCTCAATCGCTTTCAAAACTTAGAAGTGAGTACTGCCTACTACACAACACACTAGCTTAGATTGCTTCTTCTGCCTGAGCTATTTAAATCTATTTCCAGGAAACTGCCCTGCCCACTAAGCAACAAATTCATGCTACTTTTCTACTGGTCTTCTTCACCCAGTGTAATTTGGACAACTTTCTATAGGTGAAGGCATCAAGAGGAAAGGTAAGTAGTACATGGCCACCAATAGCCAACAGCTGAGTAACGAGCAGTCGCTTGGAAGGAGAAAAGGGAGCTGAACCATAAACATTCTGACCACTGGACACCTCTCTAGGCCTTACTTCTAAGGTTAAGCAAACTCAGTTCTTGTTCAGAGATTCCTACTTACAGAGGAGCTCAAGGACCACGGAGCTCAGGCAAAACAGACACAACCTCAGCAGCTCACTCCTCAACCACATGAGGCAGATATTCACTGACACACGGAGACTGGTTTCAGTCCTGTGCACTGCAGAAAAATGTATCTGGCTCAGGGATCTGGAATTTCTTGGCACTTAACTCTTTTATAGGATCCAATGTTCATAAATCCTTTGGTGACTGTAAACATTAGTTATATGCAACAGTTATCTTTAAAATAGATAAAAAGACACATCTGTGTTAAAATATTCAGGTTCAGTTCCTACAGCTGTAAGTGTGCTTATCAAGAAGGTGACCACAAAAAAAAACCAAACCCAAAACAAAACAAAAAAAACCAGGAATAAAACTAAAAGAAAAAAAGGAAAAAAAAAAGGGGGGGGGGTGGGGAAGGGAAAAAAAGGGGAAAAAAGGAAAAATAAAAAAAATGGCACCATTTAAAGATATAAGGCATGAGGTCCTAACTAAGATTCAGTTTGGATCATTAAGCATAGCGATATTCATTGACCTTCCTACGCAATTTTCTGCCTTTCAAATACTTGTCTTTGATCTATGTGTCCTAGTATTTAGCCTCATGGCAGAGTAAAAGTGCATTTACAGTGTTCTTATCATATTGTTTTAGCTAAAAACTGCTTGAGCTGGACTGGGAGGGTCACACCCTTACTCATACCCACTGCCATATTGTACCAGTGGATTCTCACACTCCTCTCTCTCCAGAATATCCAGGGTAAACCTCAAGTCATGACTTGTATGGAAGTCTCTTCTAAATCATGCCTCCCTCTTGTTGACTCTTGTGACAACTGTGCTAAGCAAAATCTGCAAACTAACATCCTTCAGTCTCGGTTTAGAACGTTACTGAAATCTTCTGATAGTCACACTCAAAGTTTTGCACACACGCAGAACTACAGCACGAAGTACACTCGGTAACAGCGAGAGAAGAGGAACTGCTACCTACTCCTGTTGGGTGCCTTTTCTTAACAAAGGGGTTTCCTCGTGAGGTAATTCAAATCAAGCCTTGGCTGACAGTGGCATTCATTTAAAATAATTTGTCTGACACTCCCAGGCATTCTTTGACTCTTGCCCTTCATAGGAAAATACAAACAACTGTCTTCATGACACTGCTGTAGTTGTAATAGTTTTATAGTTCTTCTAAAGTCATCTCCTGCGTACGTATGTCATAGATACATTTTTCTTACTGCAACAGCTTCCCAACTTCCACATCTCTGCAACAGCACTATCGTGATTGAAGGATGGGAATATATTATGTGGTCATTAGCATAATTTTATAATCTTTCCTTAATCTCAGCTCCCCTAATTTCTTTGCATGTATTCCTTACATAACTTGCTACAAGGAGCTAGGAGCTTATGCTGGAGAAGTTGTAACTACCTTCCACAGCTAATACAATCTTCCTAGAACACCACAGGTCTTACATTTGCTAAAATGTAGAAATTGCTCAAGTTACGTTAATGCTTTTATATATAAGGAAAGAACAATTGAACACAAGTTCCAGGCTAGCAATTATACTTCTAACCACCAGTGTGCAATAGATAGTATTATTAAAAAAAAAAAAAAAAGAAAAAAAAAAAAGAAAAAAAAAAAAGGGGGAAAAAGAAAAAAAAAAATGCTGAGGGGTGGAGGAAAGCTATTGAAAAAAACATTTCTTTTGGGTTCTTTTAAAAG
>JAAGNO010031241.1:0-11995 GCA_033439905.1 Ceryle rudis
TGATTTTCTTTACTGGAAGGCTGTCAGGCATTGGAACAGCCTGCCCAGGGAGGTGGTGGAGTCACCATCTTTGGAAGTGTTTAAGAGCTGGGGAGATGTTGTGCTTAGGGCCATGGTTTAGTGGTTTTGATAGGGCTGGGAATAAGGTTGGACGTGATGATCTTGAAGGTCTCTTCCAGCCAAAACTATTCTATGATTCTATGATTTGCAAAACGCTGGTGCCCTTTATGTTGGAGAAGGCTCATGGGATCCTGCTGCCGATGTTCTGCCCTCACTGGAGTGTTTTCCTAGTCCTGGTGTTTACTGGGGCTCTGTTGGTTTCTCTGTGTGCTGTTCAAATTGAGCGTGAAAGGGACATTTTCCCATTTGGAGCAGGAACTCTTTAACCCATGGCTGAGACCTGCTCTCCTGCAGCCAGTGAGAGGAGGGCAACCACTGCCAGCCCACAGGTTGAGGGGTCACTCCTCACAGAGCTCTGAAATTGCAGTTTTCTGTGGGGACAGAGACACCTCCTCGGTTAGTCTGGATTATCTGCGAACCAAGGTGGTTCTCAGCACAACAAGGCACAAGGCCCAGGACAAGTCATCACTTCTTAAGCTTAATAAACCAGTATCATTCTCCCTCAAAATATGTTTGTGTGTAGCCCCAGGCCAGCAACCAGTGCTGCCTCCAGCCCAGCATCACCGTCCCCTGCTGTGCTGCTCGCCATCAGCAGATGGAGCTGGACGGACAGCTGTCAGTCAGTGCACAAAGACACAGACTGGGCAGCCAGGACATCCTTGGGCAGGGGGAATGAAGGAGCCTCTTACATTGTGCCCAGGGCTCTGCCTGGAGACCCAGGTCCGGGGGGCTCTTACTGCCTCCCCTGCCCGCCAGGTCTTCCCCATGGGAAGGCTTTTCCATTGCCACAGGCACCGGTCACATCACCAAGCTCTCAGAAGCTGCCACACGCAGCAAGGAAGCTCGCACAGGTTGGATCTGGGGACCAGCAAATCCCATAGTGTGTTTTGGTTTGTTTGGTTTGGTTTTTTTCCCTCCATTTTGGCTGCCTCTGCGTACCCTGGGAACAGACGTGTCCTGAGCAGGGAAATGAAGAGGCTGCTACAATCTGAGTTTTGAAGGAGCATGTCTTATTCATGGAGGGGACCATGAATATTAATGGCACATCGCTCTGGCTGTGTCTATTTTATTGATTAGACAGAACAGGCAAGTAAATGCAAACTCTCCTTTCCTCCTCCCTGCGCTGAACAGGCCATGCCAGATCTGAAGGCACCTGCTGGGACCTCGCTGTTGTATCCGCAGAGCCCCGAGTGCTCCCGGGCAGCAGGGCACGTGCTTGCACAGTTGTAAACAGGGCACCGGTTTTCTTTTGCTCCTACATATGCAGTAAAGAAACGGAAATGCCGCCGCTAATGCAAAGGCTAATTCATTATTTATCAGCATTTGCATTGCAACCAGCAGAGGCTCCAGCACTTGCTAAATCCCTGGAGGCTCTTCTACCTCCTCGTGTATGGAAGGAGCCAGGCCAAGAGGAAAGTCAGGTATGTGCAGAGGTGAGGGAAGGAATGCACGGGTCTGTGTGCCGATACGCACGTGGAAGGGATGCAGACGTGCAGGGGGATGCAGATTTGTGCCGCTGGGAGTGTGCAGAAAGGGATTTGCACAGGCAGGGATGTGCGTGGATCTCCACGACACACAACTGGGTGGGTGGTAATCACCAGGTGTATCTGCTGGCTGAGACTTGTGTGTGTGAAGCGAGATGTGCCCGGCACTGCTTGCTCTGCACGGTGAGACTTACGAGGGAAGCTCGTCGGGACATCCTGCTGAGGGGCTTGGGGAACTCCGGGCTCTCCATCTGCAGCTTCTGCAAGAACTCGGGGGGCAGGCGGATGTCCATGGGCAGGGAGAGACGCTTGCTGACATCCTGTGGAGAGGGCCAGAAGAGCAGGTGATGAGTGCATCTGATGAAGGGACTGTGCACAGACATCCAAGGGGCAGTGCTCTCTAACCAGAGCTGATATCAATGCCAAGGTGACTGGTGCAGCATCTGAGGGACCCTTAGTCAAAGGACAAAGGAAGGTGTGTGCACACGGGGATGTAGACTGGGCTTTGTCAGGTCCCACGGGAGTCACTCTGAGTGCACCCAAGAGGACGTCAGGGCTCGTGTCTGAGATTGCCAGGTCCCCATAAATCAAACACCGGCTCTTCCAGCCAGCAGGCAGGTGACAACCAGGACTTGCCACGTCCCTTCTGCCCGCCCCAGCGTGCAGTGGTACTTGCCTCCATGGAGAAGCGGCGCTGGTTGTTGCTGCGGTAGCGCACGGCCATCGGGGACTGGCCTTCCCCCTCGGACGGGGAGATGGGGCTGGTGTCTGCTCGGAAGTCCCTGCCCAGGTGTCCCAGCTGCAGGTGCCCTTGAGCCAGGTCTGAGGACAAAGGAGAGCGAGCTGCTGGAGTGGTAGCTGAAGTGCCAAGGCCCACGGCACTTTCTTTGGAGAAAAGAGGGAGAGCAGGGCGGGGAGGTCCAGAGATGCTCTGAGGCCATGGGAAAGGCATTTTACTTCTCTGTTTGCAGGAGGCAGGAGGGATATCTGCTTTTTGCTCCAGACTCCTAGTGCACCACCACCCACAGAGCTCTGCTCATGCAGCCCCCTGCAACAAAGGTCTCTTTAGACAGATGGGGAACTGGTGCAGAGAGGGGAACTGCTTCACAACCAGAGCCACCCAGATCTCCCACATCCCAGTCTGGTGCTCACCCTACCAGGCAGCACTGCCAAGCAGCAGCACCGGGGGGTTCTAGACAGGTGGGTACCCATCTTGACTTCCCAGCCTTATCTTCACTAACGTCGCATTAGACAAACCATGACTTGCACTTTAGGAACTCTGGATGCCTCTGTTCTAGGTCTGTGCAAAGCAGGAAGACAGCCCTGCCTCTGGGGAGCTTACAAGCACACCTACCTAATCTGGCCCAGGAACCACCAACACTAACAGACTTTCCTACAAGGATGTGACCGTTTCTCAGAAAGTATTTGGGATTAAAGGTTTCAGAGTCACTCAGTGCAAAACAAAACACTCCAGGCTTTCCTGCCTCAGCCTCTCACACAGTCCTGAGTAGCACAAAAGCTCTCTTGAAAACCAAAGTAGCTCAGAAAAACAACTCTTCTCTTGGGACTCCAGGTGTGAAGCCTCACCAAGCCCAAGAAACCCTGAAAGAAGCAAGAAATCAGAACAAAATAAGCCATTGAGCTCCCTCTGGTCTCCAGTTTGAGGTTTGCACTTAAAGCTCCTCACTCTGTAATTAACAGCTGGTTGGGAGGAATATTCTGGCACACCCAGAGCCGGAGAGCAGCCCAGCAAAACACCAACGAGCTCAACACAGGTCGCCTGGACCCCAGCGAAGCGGATTCCCCCGATTCACACCCAAACTGTTTCCAAGGGGCCATTCAGCAGAAGGCAGAGCTAACTGGGTGTGCTGGGATAGAAAAGGCAGCTCTGACTGGATGTGCTGGGATAGAGGAGGCAGCTCTGACTGGATGTGCTAGGATGGAGAAGGCAGCGCTGACTGGGTGTGCTGGGAGGGAGGAGGCAGCACTGACTGGGTGTGCTGGGAGGGAGGAGAGCCACCAGCCCACGGGAGGGATGCATGTTCCTCTGAAAAGGTGCAAGGCTGAGCAGGGCTGGCCACGTTGTCCTCTCCCTGCTGGCCCTACAGCTCCCTCCCCTTTCGTCTAAACTCTGCGGCCACACTCCAAGTCAGCAAATCCTCCAGGGTCCGAGGGCCCTGCCACAAAGCCCCGGTATCCTCCATGCACCCAGGCAAGGAGCAAGGGGGACTCCCCAGGGAGGACCTGCGATGTCCCAGCCCTGGCCCTGAGCTGCTCAGAGACAATCCCTGGCCATGCCGCTCGCCGATGGCAGCGCACCGATGATCCCAGTGTGCTCGGCAGCCAGCGATGATCTCATTGCTGAAGACTGGAGAGGGAGGGCCGGCGTTCACGGGGTGCTGAGCAGGGCTGGGACCTGGCTCCAGTTTGCTCATCTGATGGATGAGAGGTGGCAGGCAACTGAACTGGGAAAAGATGCGGTTTTGTGCCATGGTCACTGGGGGACCAGGGGACCTGTGAGCTGAGGGATGCAGGATGACCTCACAGACAGCTCACACCTAAGGGACGGGTTCAGCCCACACCACTGGGCTCAGGAGCATCTGAAACAGTGCCAGGAGTTTTCGGGCAGACAGGCAAGAACAAGGCACAGAGTGACCCCTATCCCAGGACCGCTGCGGGACTCTGGTCCCTGTCCCTTTCTGGCCATCTGTCTGTGAAGGAACAGTTAAGAAACTTACCCTGAATTAACCACAGGTATGAAATGATTGTGGATCAGTTAAAATGGATCAATTGTTTTTTAAACTTGTTCACTTCCTAAGCAAATTATCTGAAAAAAAAAAAAAACCCAAACCCAAAGGCCATTTAAAATCTGACTGAACAGAGTTCAACTAATGCACTTTAAAGGGTAGTTTGGGTGAATTTGTGCTGCTTCCCATAGGTAAACAAGCCCCAAGTCTTGGTAAAACATGCAGCCTGCCCTGAGAGGTGCAAACCAGCAGCACTGGCTCTCTGAACCAGTAACCCACTGGGTAGATTAGTGTCAATTCCTTCTCATCTACAAGAGCATCAGATATAAAACCAGAAGTAAAATGACAACCTGGACATTCTAGTGCACAGGATACACAAGAGATGTGAACTATCAAGGAATGGGAAAAACACGTAAAAATACACAGAAGACTTGCAGAGATGAGGGCAAGGGTGTTCTGGCCAAAGAGGGCAGGTGGGGTGCGCCAGCCCAGTCCATCCCGTGTCATCGTGAGGTGCCCACAGCACCCGCAGATCCCTAGTCCCCCAGAGATGCTCTCGCAGGGCTGGGGGTGCTCCTGAGCTTGGAGAACCTCTCTGGCTGCTCGCGGGAGGAGATGTGAAGCTGTGGGCGTGCAAACATGAGGGCCTGTTGGATTCTGCTCGGCATTTCATGTGGATTACGGTGAGCCCCGACACTCCGCAAATAACGAGGCTGCTTGGGATATCAAAGCAAATTAAAGCGCGAGCGCAGACACAGCGGCTGCCTTTGACGAGCCTCCCGCCTTTTTTTATAAATATATTTAAACACTGCCTCTGCCAAAACAAGCTTTGATCTCCCACGGAAAGGGGCCAGAACCCTTCCCTGCTTGCCCGACTTAGAACTTTTAATTACTTTGCTAAGGGTGAACTCTCCTCTCAAAGCTCTGTTCCACTCACGAGGCAGGGCTGTGCTCACATCTTGGGTTATTCATCCTCCTGCCTCCTCCTCATCATTGCTTCTTTGTGGCCTCGTGCTCCAGAGACCAGATCCGGCCTGCAAACTTATTATTATGCCACTGCAAACTGGGAGTTATGCTTTGCAGCCCCAATACTGAAAACTTATTTGGCCTCAGAGGACAGATGAAGCAGTGGCTGTTTTGGGGCAGAGCACTGGCACAGACGTCAGCTGTTGCTGGATGCCACCAGCTCTACTCAAAGCAAATGGGAGACACGAAGACCTGATACCTCTGTAAATCTGGGGTATGGAGAGAAGTGTGTGACTGGGGAAGCCCAGGATTAAAGGAAGGAGCTCCCCTGTTTTCAGCATTAATGTGATGTAGGAGCAGCCACCAAGAAGGTTCCTAATCTCCAAGGATGTGGAGATGGAGCTGGCCTTTGTCAAGGGTGTCAGCTATTGCAGAGCCTGCCCTGGGCTCTCCTTCACCCAGGGGCTCTCTTCCACCTCTGCCTCTGCGGCTGAGCAGCTGCTGTGGCCGAGGGAAGGCTGAGGGCTGTCCAGGGGGGATGCAGGGCAGGCTTGGGGGCACATCAGATGCCGCAAAGCGGGCTACAAGTAAATTAGGTTCTGACCACAGGCACCCCCTTCCCCTCTCTGCATTGTCAGACTCTGCCAAGGTGACATTGCCTGTTGATGGGATGTGCCCAGGCTGGAAAGCTGTTTGCTTTTCCATTTGCCAGCTCTGCTTCTTTCAGGCCTCATTTTATCAGCCTCCGTGGGTGAGGTCGTGAGAATTAGGGGATGAGGGGGACAGAGCTGGGGATTTCTCACCACACCACCAACAGACGAGGCAGGTTTGCACCCACAAGAAGGCCTTGCCGTGTCCCATTGCCAGAGTCAAGGCAGCCCTGCGCATGCTCTTGGAGCATCTCATCAGAAGGTCTTCTGGCCTCTACATCACCCTCCTTGCCAGGGACAGGCAGAGGGACTCACAGCCACCAAAGTGTGGGGTTTGCAGACTGCCATGACCTGTGAATGCTGACAACCTGTGATTTCTGGTGCTGGAGGGAAAATAAAAACTGCAAGCAATTCCCTGAGGAGCTGTGTGAGGTGATGAAAGAAAAAACGACATGCTGATCTCTGCTGTGATCAGCACTCGTGGCTGGAGCGAGTGAGCACGATGCCTGAACTGTCACCGGTCACCTGCTCACCCGGAGGGAGGAGAACACCGCAGGCAAGTCTGCTGGCCACGCAGGGGCACATTCAGGGGCCCTAAGCAAGGAAGGGGAAACCTGAGCAAAGCTTCTCCCTGTTGCATGGGGAAGAGAAGCAGCGGAAGAGTGCCTGCCATGGCTCGAGCCTCAGCTCTTCTACCAGCCTTTTGCACAACTGAGGCGAAGTCATTTTGCCTCCTCACGCTTGGATTTCTCCATCTGTAAAATGGAGAACACCACCTCACTCAGAGAGAGCTGAAGTCGGAGCCCTCTCCAGACCACGCAGCTCCCCCAAGGTCCAAACCTCCTCAGCAAACCCTGCCAAGAGAGCAACTTGCATGGAACCCCCCACCTCATCCCCTCCAGCACCACCAAAATGATCCTGTCCCCCTACACATCTGAAGCCTCACACTCCCATGTGTCCGAATGCCTCCTCATCCCAGGGTCCGGGGCTTGTCCCTACACCAGCTCCACCACCCCCCAGCACTGGTGCCTCCAGTTTGCCTCTGCCAAGCCCCCAGCCGAGTCCTCCTGGCACAGGGCTGCGGGCCAAGAGCCCCCGGCCACGAGGGGTTTGTCAAACGGCCAAGGAGGTGCCTCAGACAAACGCGGCTGTCGGGGCTCGTCATAAACAACAGCCCAGCCTGCGGGAAATGGAGATTGAGGGCACCGTGGAGGTGACTTCTTGGGGTTGTTTACAATCTCCAAGGGAAACTTTAATCGAGAGATCTTGGGCAGGAGGGAGCGGGCTGGGGGTGGTGGGTACGGCGGGGACAGCACGTTTTGCCCGTGCTGTGTGGGAGAGGGATGGGTGCAAACTGGGAACTGGGGAGCAGGGGACACTAGGGAGGGAAGGCTGGGGCAGGGGTGGGGAATGTCCTCGCTTAGCCCGCTCCGACTTGGCTCTCATTCGTTCCTGGCTACTTCAGGAGTGAGACCAAAAGCTGCGGGGCAGGGGGGGGGACAGGCAGACGCTGCGTGCTCTGGCTTGTCATTCAAGGACAAAGGAAGAACTGTGACCGAAGCTTCATTAAAACAGAAGAACTAGGAAAACACCTCCCCGACAAAGCCTCCGTTTGCACGGCAGAGATAACGAGCCCAGGCTCAGACATCCCAGAGCAGAGGTCCCCCAAAGGAAGGCAACAGCAGCAGCAGCTGTCAGTGCCCAGGACTTTCTTAGCCTTGCACCATTTTATCCCCACAGCTTCTGCACAGCTAATTAAGGGCTTAAGTTTAATTATAGCCCTTGCTGATTGCTAGGGTGTGAGGGGAGGTGTCTGCAGGGGGGCAGCAGGGAAGGAAGCCGTGAAGGGATGCTGTTCAGGGCAGCCTGGGTGTCTGGAGGGATACAAAGAGCATCAGGAGCTGCAGGAGAGAGGAAAGCCAGCTCTAAATTAGGCTACTGCATCCCTTTTTTTCAAGCAGGTTAGCTGGCACAGCGACGATCCCTCCCTGCTGGGGCAGATGCCAGTGCCAGGCAATTACATCACAGCCTCAGCCCCCGCTTGCAGCAAAAGTTTCTAGCAATTGTGGCTGCAGGGTGAGGGGAAAGAGAGCTTGAACGTGACCTGAGTGGAGCCGAGGGCACCGCCACATGAAGGGGCTGGCCTGTGGCAAAGAGAGTTGCTTTGGCAGGAGGCAGCAGCCGAGGCATGACGCGGTGGCCAGGAGCAGCTCAGCCTTGCACCTGCAGCACCGACTTTACCCCTGGGTGAATTAAGTCTGACTTGATCAGGTTTCCAGACGCCTGCCTGTCAGCAGCTCTGCCTGCCTGCCCGTGCACGGCTGCCTTGGCGTGATCTACTCCCACTTTATGCCTCCAGCGTTGCCTCTCCCTTGATATGCCCATAGCCCGAGACGGGGAGCCTGCCCCAGCCTGCAGTGAGGCGGCTGCTCCCTTTGCAGAAGGGCTGTGTCCCGTTCTACTCATGGAGGGGTTAACCCTCAACCTCCCTGCTCCCTGGGACGTTGAAAACTGCACCCCAGGAGAAGGCTGTGGGTCCAGGAGCAAAGGGTGGTTCAGCGAGCCCTCAACAGAGTGAGCAGCCCCTTTGGCTTGGTGGCAGCGCCAGCCTGTAGCAGGCTCACCCTCCACTGTCCCTTGGGGGCAGGCAGAAGGAGATCCCACGCTTCCCCACTCTCTACCTTAACCACAGATGTGTCATTCCTCTCCCTCCCTTTTCTGCAAATACTTTTCCCTCCTCTAAAACTTTTCTTATGCAAGTATAAATCTCTCTTCAGATCAGATTTAATGACAATTAAACTCGCTGGGCAGATGGGGAAAGCAACACAGACAAATGGACAGTAACTTTCCACACCTCAACCCAGACAGAGAAAGGCCAGGGGGGCTGGAATGAAGATGCTTCCTCTGACCCCAGATGCTCCTAACCAGCACCCGGGGCTCCTTACCTTCATTCCTCCGGTTGTTGAGCTGGTTGAACTGCTCCGTGAACTCCGTCAGTGACTCCTCGATGGTCTCCGTCCGAGGAACCGAGAGCGAAAATCTCCGCTTGAAGTTTTTCATCTTGTTCATTTTACCGTGTGCTGCGAGGGATGGCAGAGCCCTGCGGGGAAGGGGGGAGAGCAGGCTGAGAGTGCTGGATGATGCACGGGATGGCTCCCCAGCCCCACAGCTCCTGTTGTTTGGGGCCGGCAGCACCTGAATCCTGCTGGGGATCTGCAGGGGTCCCCAGGGACATCCTCTTCGCCGAGGCACTGCTGCTGTGTCACAGCAAAAGAGGAGCCACGTGGTCACCAAGGGAATCAGGTTCCCCGTATCTTTAAGAGCTGACTGTGGTCAAGAGCTGACTGTGGTCAGGGCTTTTTCTGAGCTCATTATCAGAGATGAGCCCAGGGCAGGGCTGTGCACTCTGAATCACAGGTACCAATACAGGCACCCTTGGAAACTCCACGAATGCCCACAACAGCGAAAAGCAGGGTAGAAATAGAAGGAAAGCAAGAAAGAATAAACAGCGAGAAAAATAAATCAATCTCACTCTCCTCCTCTCTTCAAGGAGGCACCTCATCCCTGGCAGTTTGGTCTCTGCTTTGCCCTTGCAGGAAAGACTTCCCGAGCCAGCAGCAAAATGCTGAGCGGAGCCAGTACCGGCCGGGGTTGGGGGGGATCCCCGAGAGCCATAGCAAGGGGAGATGCTTCGAGCTCACGGCTTGCTGGCAGCTTGCTCACAAGCTCTTCAATGACTCATCCTGCATGGGCATTAGAATCGCCTTAGCCAGGGATCTGATTAAAGCAATAAAACCCTTAAACAAAGAAACCCCTCGAGGGGCACATGGCAAAGGATGCGGAGCTGGAGCAGCCACAGGAGCTGACTGAGGAGCTTGCTCCGGGCATCCCAGAGCCACATGGCGCTTTGCCTTCCCCCACCTCAGCTCTGGCCAGGTCTGGCTGTAGCTCAGCACTGTGGACCGGACTGAGATGCAAGAGTGCTGTGCACAGTTAGGTATTTAGCACCAGCCCCACTGCATTTGGGTGCTATTCCTCCCATCGAGCACAGACCTAGAACAGCCAGCGCTCCCTGGTCCTGCAGACATCTGTGTCTCACCCCCAGACAGCCACAGCTCTGCCCTTTCCAGTCCCAGGAGGAGGTTTGGCTCTGTCCCTCTCCCCTTCCCAAGTTGATGAGTGCAGGGCTGCTCCTCTACCAGCCTTTGTCATCTCAACCATCTAACCTGTCCGTGGCAGGATTTTCCATTAACAGCACCAGAGTCCTTTAATACTACTTTCATCTACTGACCCAAGGAGAGATCTTAAGGGGAAAATCATCCCTTGGTACCAAATAGGCATCAAGAGCTACCCAGAGCAGCTCTTTCCTGCACCCACATGCACGCCCCATGACTTCTGCACCCTGGAGCAAGGTCAGGCCCCTGCTCCTGGGTGTCCCTGCCACAGTGCAGCAGCCAGCTCTCTCCCCTGGCTGTCCCCAATCCCTCCCAGCCCCCTCTGGGGCTTATCAGCACAAACAAACGGTGATCACATTCCAGACTGATGGAATCAGACCCAGCATCCGGGAGCTAATGCATCGCATCACCAGGGCAACGGGAACACTTGGGTTGACATGCCTGCATCTGAAAGCTTAACAGATTATCCGTCAGCAATATAAACCCTCTGCCTGCGTGTCCACCGCTCTGCTGTGAGGCCTGGCACCCTTCTGTGGGTGCCCTCCCCTGAAAATCCCTGGGATTCACCTGAATCCTGAGGGCTCACACCCCTCAACTATCCCCACTCATCTCCCACCTTTAATGCTACAAAAACACTTATATACATGCCAGCGATGCTGGTGTACCTGGAGTCAGGCCTGGGGTACTGGGTTGGGGGTGGGAAGGGAAGCTGGAGGCTGCTTTGAGTTGCAAAGTGAGACAGGAGGATGCCAGACACATCCACTTCAGCCTTCAGACATTTCAATGTTTTCTCGGCACTAGGGAAACATGCTTTGACAACAGAGAGGCTGGCACTGGTGAATGCTGCCTTAACAAAGTCTCGGTGCTGGTGCTTTCCTCGTGGCCAAGAATAAAGTATCTGAGCAGCACTGCTCCTTCGGAAGAGAAAGCAAAGCTTCACACTTGCTCTCGAGTCCATTTCCCCAGCCCACAGCTCTGATCTGCCTCCCCACCTTGCAAGCTAAGTAAGTTTGAACCAAGGCACTGCTGGGGTGTGGAAATGTCACTAGTGTTGGAGGTACCCAAGGAACTAAAGCAACCTGAGGTGTTTTTCTGCAGCTGCACATGCTGACCCTGCTGAGGTGGTACTGGGGAAAGCTACAGAGGTTCCTGTGCCAGGTGCTGTTTTACTCCCAGACAGGAAAAAGGAGCTCAGGGGGAATCCAGGACGTTCCCAGGAGGTACCTCAGGGGCTCAAACAAAAGACAATCTTTCCACACTAACGCCGAAATAAGCCCCAGTGGCTATTTTTACAAGTGAGAGCATAAGCAAGTTTCCACACACCTCTGGTGAAGGTGACGCTAATGAACTGCACCCTGGCAGCATCCTGAGCGACCCCTGCGTGTGTCTGTAACACAGCGAGGGCAAGGACACGCTCAGAGCTGCGAGTGCTGCCATTGCCTGACTCCAATCCACCTGAAGATGCCAGGCACCAGAACTTGGCAGGGAAGAGAGAAAGAGCCGCGGGAGATTGCCCCTTGCCAAGATGCTCAAATCACAGCTCGGGGAGGAAGGTTCTGTGTTTCAAGAGAGATTCAGCCACACCGTGCACCCCTAACAGCAGATGAAAGCACGTCCGGCTCCTAAAAAACACACTTGCAGAACCAAGGAGGACAGGTCCCAACTCTAAGCACCATCCCTTTTCCTGCCCTTTTGGGAAGGGCACCCTCCCATAAGCAGAGCATCCCACAACCTGTGTGCTCGAGGGCTGGGGCATGGGGCAGGGAGTGCAGGGTTCCCAGTGGACACCCATTCCCTCATGCCATCCTGGGTGGCACCCCGGGGTGCGCGGGGCTTTGTCCACCCTCCGGCTG
>JAAGNO010031241.1:12713-28028 GCA_033439905.1 Ceryle rudis
CCGGCTGCATTTCTTCCAAGAGAAGTCATCCCCTTTTCCAGGCAAACGGAGCAGCCCAGCCCTCTCCCCCAGCATGTGTTTCAAAGGCAGGAGTGCTGGTGACTGCCCCGCGTTTCCCACCGTGTGCGGCAGGAGCGCGCTAAAGGAGGGGGAGGCGTTTATCGACTCTGTGAAAGTGACACTTGCTAAGCAAAGCGATGACATCACTTGTTTTACAGATCTCGAAGGGAATTACAGCAACCCCTGAACTGCAGTCGTCTCGGGGATGGAAGAAGCCGGCTGAAACGTGATGCTGTGCAGTAGGACAGGATGGGAAGAAGCTGCCTAAAATGGCAATAAGGAATTTTGGCAAAAATGAAATCACTCCAGATGGAATTTGGCCAAGGAGCGGGGATTAGAGCCAGCAGTGTGACTGATCCGCATTTGCTGTAACAGCCTCAGATAGTAAATACTTGGCTAAAACACTTCAAAGAGCCCAAAACTGAATCCCGTCAGGAAAAGTTCAGCACATGATCGGGAGAGATGGTAACGGTTCTCTGAACACCACATTCAGAGCTGCGCTCGCCGCACGTGCAAAGACCCCACTCGCTATTTTCCAGCGAGCTATTCCCATCGGTGTTCTGTGACCATCTCTCTTGCATTTGTACAGCCAAACCTGCGGGCTCTCTGTTGTTGCCTCTGTTCAAGAGACAGGTATTTTAGGCACAGATGAGCCTAAAATCATCCCCTTTCTCTTTCAGCATGCTGCCAGGGCTCGGAAGCAAGGCTTTCAAGCAATAAGCACTTTATTGCTTTTCACAAACGATAAGTGGCTCCATTTTTCCCTTAGCATTTTAGCAGACTCCTGCCCTCATTTCCCAGCTGAAAGGGTGGAAGGCTCGGAGGGAATAGCAGGCTTTTTTTAAGGTGGTTTTTGTTTGTTTGCTTGTTATCCCCAGAGAGATTAACAGTTGCGTTCACGAGGCAAAATGAACAGTCCTATTCAGCAGTTAGGGCTCATGCTTCCAGCTATTTGGTAGCACCGAGTCACTCTGGCAAGTATCAGAGAAAGGGGGAATTCTGCTGGTAGAGCCTTATTTGCTCTGCAAACACAGCTATCATGCAACGCTGCACGGGGCTGCAGGGCTGAGCAAACAACGAACCCAGGCACTGGTTGCTTACGTGCCCCTCCTCACATCGCAAGGCGCAGAGGCAAGACTCAGACCCCAGAGGGGCTCCTGTGCAGAGCAGCCCTCTCCGCCGGCCAGGTCTTGGTCTTGGCCCACTGAGATGCTCCTGCCAGGCTCCCGCTCAGAGAAGGGGCAGGGAAAAGCAGCAGGAGCTGCCAAGCGTGCTGGGCACAGGCGATGGGAGAGATTTTGGCCCTTGCAGGGTGCGTGTTCCTGTGCAAACAGGAGCTCAGCACAAGCCAGATTCCGAGGTATAAGGGGGGAGACAAGGAGAGGTTTGGGGCTGTTTCGGGGAGTTAGAGGGAAATCACAGCACGCTGGGGATGACTCTGACGTACACCGGAGGCAATGCTGAATTTTCTACAGCAGCTGGGAATCCTACTGGGGCAAGGTGGGAGGGGCAGGGAAGGATATTGGCCCCTGACCACCAAATGAACATTTCCCCGGCTGCTCAGCTGTCGGCACAAAATCCTCCCAGGGTAACAAGCTCCCAGTCGCTCCCTCCCCGTGACAGATGCTGCAAAACACAGTCTGAGTGCCTGGGTAGATTAGTTTGGATGGAGAGAGGCTGCTCTGAGCTGCAGCAAAGATCTAGGCTGGGCAGGAGACCTTGCCCATCAGACGAGAGCGTTTTGCACAGTTACCATCCCCAAAAGGTGAGCGATGGAGGGAGAGAGTGAGGCCAGCTCTCCCCCCTCCACATTTGCCTCCTGCTGCTCAGCTCTGCTATTCAGGAGGCCTGACATTTCCCTCCTACACAGGGAGCAAAGCCCCTGCCAGGAGGTCAAGATCCTGCGGGGAAGGGAGTGCAATCAATTCCTATTAATCTGCAGGAGCCCTGTAGCAAACAGTAAGACCCAGGGCTGCAACTGCACGGGGCACGGCTGAAAAGGGAGCTTGGGGTCCCCAGGGATTCAGTCCATCCAATTTTATTTTTCTTTCCTTCCATACTACTGGCTTCCATGATTAGAACAATTGCAGTGCACCAGGAAGGTGATTATGGCAGCCTGGAGATCACTGTCTGACTTCTGCACTTTGGAGGAGGCTGGGGAGGAAAAATGCCCCTGTAGCAAAAGCACAAGCCTGGCTTCCACTCCAGCTCTGACCCTCTCGGCACGCCTCGGGTTCCCTGGCTATAAATCAGCAGTGAGGACACCTCCCATTTGTTTGCATTCCCCTCGGCTGTGAGGCCCTTGCAGGCAGAAACCTGGTTTGTGGGGAGCTCAGCGCCTGGCACCGCAGGGTTCCCATCCCTCATTTGCAGCACCACAATTACTCCTTCCAAGTTGCTGTAATGAGACGACGACGTGGGCAAAGCACAAGCCACACGGAGCACATACAGATCTCTCAGACTGGGAAGATAGCCTGGGAAGAGCGAATGCTGCGGAAAACTTCCTGCAAGCCCAGCCTCTGGAGACTTTACAACCTGTCCTGAAGCCCAGGGGAGGGTGGGAAGGAAAGCCCTTTTGCTAGATGCCCATTTCCACTCCGGTTCGTCCCAGTCCTGACAATGAGTCCAGTAACAAGAGTACACAAAGGAGGTTTGTTCTGCCTTTGTGTATTTTGCCTTTCTCTGTGTCCAGAGCCCTGTGCGGTGCAGTCAGCAGTTCTCACTTGGCTCTTCCCGGCTCTTGGTGAGATCAGGGCAGTTCTTAGGAAGGCATTAAAATGATGGCCATTATTCCAGCAGCCTCAAAACACTAAGCGCTTATTCCTCAGCCGATGCTAACCTGAGAAAAGTGCCCAGTGTTTGGCTGGAACAACAACAGACTGCCAACAGCCAGTCTGTCCATCACAGACATCCCAGTCATGGGTGGGAGCTCAGTGCTCCCATTGTCGGTGCCGAGCCGCCCCGAAGGTGCTCGTGTCAGTGTGCCTATAGTACATTTGTCACCTTCAGGGGACGAGCGGTTCGGATTCATAGCCTCTGTAGATCAGCAGATGCCCTGCTCCAACCTGCCCGCCTCTCTGGTTCGCACCAGAAGGGCCAGCAGTGGGCAGTGAGACTCAGCAGAAGCACACGACGTAAACCCCTGGAGCCCAACACAACATTATCCAGCCCTGAGACCGCTGCTCCCTTTGATACTCCATTTTTCGACAGCAGCTAGCTAAGTTCATGAGACACACAGGAGTCACTCAGTCACAGTCACTCAGGAGCTCAGGGCACACGTCCCCCTGGCAGCATTCACTGTGAGGGCCGCGCTCACGCTGGAGTCAGACCGTGTGCTGGACCACAACCCAGGAGACCTGGGCTGTAATGAAATGCTTGGGATCAAAGAACTGCGCTGGGATTGCTGGGGCAACAGCACTTTACAGCTCAGGTATGCTCCAGGAGGTGCTGCTGATCAGCTGCATGATATTTAGCCATTCTCTACCCTTTTTTGTGACTCACTTTCTCCTTTCATCCTTTTATTACACAGCGGGCACGTCCCTCACAACAAGCATCACACTGTGCATACACCAAGCTCCGCGCACAGCGAGTAGCTGCTGCAATATCCACACAATTATTGGGGAGGAACATTACCAGCAAAGGCCAGTCTGGTCCATGACTTTTCTGACACTCGAATGATTAACTGAGTGACAATTAACTAACACAATCCAAGCTGCATCCAAGGCAGATCAGCTCTTCCAGCCACAGCACAGGACCTCGCCTGCTCCTCGCGTCTCCCCTGCAGACCTGCTGCCCTACGCTGTCCTCTCCCAGCATCACCTCCCTGTTTACCTGGCTGTCATGTCAAGCCCCAAAAGTGACAAGAGGCTCCTGAATATAGAAAAGCACAACCCAGAAAGCGTTCACTGATCCTGCTGCATGAAAGCACTCCAGAAAGACAAAGCAAGTGCTGTCATCCCCACAGCTGGCAGCCAGCGGTCCCGGGCGACAGGGAGAGACAGCGAAGAGGGTGCCAGCTTCCAACTGCCAAAGAAAGTCATTCTCAGTAACACAAAGCCTCTTACTTTCTCTCCCAGGAGCGTTTAACCTGTGGCTGAGGCTTTCAGCACCTGCCTTTCCTTCACTGCTAGATAGGAAGGAGGCTCCACACTACAGGAGAAGATCTCTGGTGCAGGAGAGACCAAGTCCCATCGAGCCTCTCCCCCCAGCACATCTGCAGCTGGATGAAGCTGTGCAACCCTGTCACCCACACGCTAACGCAGCATGGTCTATGTAGAGTCTGCTGCCTTAATTGCTGTTTTCTTTCCTCCTTTTCCTTCTTCTTCTTTTTTTTTTTTTAATTAGAGCTTTCATTCTTTCCCCAGCCCACACAGAGCTCCCAGCACTGCAAGCTTGGCTGCGATTGCCAGGCAGACAAGAGCTAAGAGCTCACAAAAACCAGGATACACCTTCCCTGCAGTGGTCAGGAGGAGCCAGGAGAGGTTGCCTCCCTCTCACTTTAACAGAAAATCCTGGAATTTTCCTCCTGTGACCCATGATTTCATCTGCCACTCAAGGCCTCTCTTTCTGGCACGTGAAAACGAGGCTGAAAGGGCAGGATCAGTGCAAAACGAGGACTGGGGGTAATTCATTTCTTCAGCTGCGATGCGTCAGCTTTGACCTGCTGCCCAGGGGTGTGAGCAGAGCTCAGCTGGCATCACGCTGGCTCGGCTCCGCAGGGACAGCTGAGCAGAGGGATCGCACCGTCCTGCTGCCCGGGTCTCCTTTTGAACAGCATTCCTAGGAGGGGTATTTAAAGAAGGAGAAATTACATCCTGTACACCCGATAGTCGTGTGGAATTTGCGAAATGCAGCTACCTCTGGCTGCAGAGAAAAGGAGGGGGACAGCAACCAGCACACGACGAAAAGGTGTCGAGAAGGAACGAAAGCCAGATCCTCGGGAAAAGTCCTACCAGAGGGACCCTGGTGTCTAAGGATCTTGACAGACCCAAATATCCCAGAAAAAAAACCCACAACCAAAAAATAGTTTGAATACAAGAAGAAGCACAACTTTAATAAGAAGCAGCACTACCACAAGCACTCAAAGCAATTAGGAGCTCAGGTCTTTGCCAGGCATTTTCTATGAGACTAGAAATGCCCAGAGTCCAGCTCGCCTTGCTCTACCCGGACAAACCACACTTAAAAAAGGGCTGAGACCTCTGCCAGTTATGCTCCAGGACCCACAGGTACCTGCATTTCCCTGCCACCCAGCCCTGGCAATGGGAGGAGGAGCTGGAGACACTGTACAAAACAGCTTCACATGAGATTAACACTCCTTCCTCCCCCAGCAAGCTCCCAGCTCAGATCCAGCCTCGGTAATTCTGTGATCCAGCAGCTTCTTGGAGCTGTTGCTGCTGGTAAACCAGCCTCCCACTGCCCTTGGACAGATCTTGCTGCAGCAACGGGGAAATAAATGAATGAATGAAAGGGGACGGTGTTCCTGACCTACTTCTCCCCGCTCCAGCTGAGTTCACGGTACCAGCTACAGAGTGGGTTTCTCCCCAGGGCTGCGCTCTGGAGCAGCGGTACCACTGCTCGGCATTAGGCACATAAAACCCTTTGCAGCGGGGTTTCAAATCTGTTTTATTTAAAGCTCTACAATAGTCACATGGTAGTCAGGTAGTGAGCAAACGCCGCAGGTCTGCCGCCCTGCCAAGGATTGAACTAATCTGCTCCTTAATCTTAAACCAGTTGTGCACCCATCCTTGGAGGGCTCTGCGCACGTGTCCACGGGTGTATTTCTCCTTCAGACGCGAGGGAAAGGCAGCCACACAGGTTGGGAGCCTGAGGAGCCAACGCTTGAGGAATCAGAGCATTTCAAAGCCCAGCACAAACTGTAATTACATTTGGCATCCCCGTCCCCCTGGAAATGGAAGAGTAATGCTGCAATATCTTTTATCCAGACCCTTCCTTATCACAATTACCATGTTCTCCTTAAATGCCGCGATGCTACAGGGAAGCCACGGGATTGCCCAAGAGCCCAGCCTGGGCCCTGTGATGGTGCAAGCTCTCCAGCAGCCCAAACCCAATGGGACGCTGCCTTCCAGGAAACCTCTGTCCCTGAGAGAGCAGCACACGCTCGCGGGGCATCCTCAGCCATCCTCCTGCACTGCCTGGAGACACCCACCTCCCCAGCATCCCCACCCCGCCGCAGCTCAGCCCCACCACAACTGTGACGTTTCCACGTTAAGCCAAACACGGACCAGTCTGGCTACCGAATAGAGATCTCCCAGATGAAGCTTCTATAAACAGATGAAGCATGCCTCAGAGCCTGCGAACCTCTGCTCGCTTCCCTGGGGAGGGCAGAGGTTCATGCCTACCGGGGAACGCGGCAAGCGGGTGCTGTTTAGATAAACCTCATTCCTTGTTAAACTGTAAATAACAGCTGCTTTGCCAAGCCCCAGCTCCATGCTCCGTGCCCTGAATGCTGCCATGTCAGTCATGGGAATAGCAGACAAAACAAGTATATTTGGTGGGGTTTAAAAAAAAGAATTTTTTTTTTTTTTTTTTTTCCCCAGCTCATTTTTTCTACTTTTCATGCCCAATCCACCTCCCCCCTGCACTTTAAGGACTATCACAACTCTCCTTGCTCACTGCTTGAGTCCCCACTGCAACTCTGGTGTCCTTGACAGGCTAGATGGGTTTCTGTATGGGGACTGGAGGAGATAACAGAGCCCAGCACGAGATAAACACAGCGAGAGAGCGCAAGGGAGAGTGATCTCTTGTAGGAAAACACATGGTTGGACTCGCTGGTCCTTGGACACTGGTGGGGAGAGAGAGGTGCTGGGCTGCACACGTGCTGACCTGTGGCCTGCAGTGCACTGCCCTTTTGTAAGACATCAGGAGCATGACTGGAAATAACTTCAAATATAACCCCCCGCCATGCCCCAAAATCAAAACACAGACATATTTCTGTGTGGTTTTCAGGAACAAGCCACGAGAGTCAAAGAGACTCAAAGCTCAGGAAGCAGGATGAAAAGGGACGGCAGCGAGCAGGGCTGCTGGAAGCTCACTTGGCTGTACTCAATTCTGCTCCTCTCTTGCCTTGCTAGCTGATAAGCTGCATGCTTCACAGGAAACCCTTGAGATAAGAAAGGATTATAAACCTGAGACCCAAAGAGAGGAGAGATTTGGCCTGTGTTCACCCAGCGGAGCAGCAGCCGGGCTGAGGTGCCCCCCTCCTGCCACCCCACCAAACCTTATCTGGTGCAATCCTGGTGGGGTTGCTTGTACACACGGCAACTAACTGCCCTTGCGAGGCTGCTATCATAGTGCGATTAGTTGCACAATTAATCGTTAATAAGAAGGGATTGAGGGGGATTAAGTACTTAAATAGAACACATGCTGCTAATGGTAATTTATAAAAAACACGCCTTTCTCCCTCAGATACTGTCTTATGTTTTCCTGGCATTAAAACGACTCAATCAGGCTTTTTCTCTGCACGGAGGAAATACCTGTTTCCATCACTGCGCAGCTGCAGCCGGGGTCTGAGAGGAATTCAGCAGTGGGATGGGCACCTCTGCACATCCCAGCCACGGGGACCCCCCCATCCTAGGGATGGGGCAGCCACGACAGCGAGGGGAGAGCTCCTCACGGCTGTTGCCCTTTCCAGGGGCTTGGGGAGGTAAAGCTACAGCAGGAGGATCACGGTGGAAGGGAGGGATGCGAAGGTGGTTCTGGGAGCTGTGTGCTGGGGTGTTGTGATGGTTTGTTTAATGGAGAGAGCAGTTTTTGGAGATGCTCTTTGCATTTTTAATTGTCTTTTGGACGAGACACAAAACAACCCCTGGGTATGACCAAAAAGAACATTAAAACCACCAGCTCTGCCTCCTCCTCAGACTCCCAGGCAGGTAATGTTGCTTCTCTGTCCCACACACAGCAATTTACATTGCAAAGGGTGTTTGCAGATTCCTGTCTAAACCCCAGGTCCTAGGAAGGCTGCCCAGGTGCAGCCAGACCATCCGCAGCCTTTCTGGGTCCCTTCCAAGGGGCTGAAAGGGCTCCGAGGTGCCTGGTCAACACAAGGACCATGGGGCTCAAACCACCACTCCTGCAGCTTCAGGTCCCTGTGTTCTTATCTCCCTTCAGCTACAGGCACAGCAGCAGCTCTTGATACTGCTGATGCTTTGTGACAGTCTTGACAGCCCGTCCTTCCCCACTTCAGACCCAGGTTGGAGTTTTCTGCCCTGAATCAAGACCCAAACCAGCGGAAAAACAAACCCCTTGGCTCCTCTCACCAGGGCAGTCTGAGGCATCCCTTAGAGGCTTTTTGCCTCAACCACACAAGCCGACAGCGAGACTTGGCCTTTCAGAGGTTTCCTCTGCACTGGGCAGCATTTCTGACTCCAGCTTTTCCTCAAAAAAGAGAAAATATCCCAGCTGATGGACTAAGGCACTGTGCAGGTTCCTCCCCTGCTCCATCTGAGGGCTGACATGGGCTCTGTGCTGCCCCCCAGGTCCCACAGACCCTCAGTATCAGGCAGCTCTGCTCAGTACACCCATCCCGAGTGGGCCACGGGGTCCGACTCCCTCACACCCTGCGCAGGAGGTCCCCGCGGCCCCGGCTGTGCCATCCTGCTCCTGGGGAGAGAGAGACTTTCAGTCTCCGGGGCTGCCAATTCACCTTCTCTGGCCAGTGCCACGCTCAGGAAGTACCCAACATCAATGTCCTTATTGTAGGGGCAGATCACAAGGGCTGCAGAGGCTCACCCCTAGTTGTGGTCTTCTTCAAGGGGAACATTGGCAGACCTGCAAAAGAGGTTCTTCTCGCGGCCACAGCCCAGGCTGTAGCTGCTCCCTGTTCTGGACTAACACTGGCCTTCAGTTCCCTAACTGCAAACACGAAAAGCAAACAGAGCACAGAGGGACCCAGCCACAGGCTGACTCGTCAGGTCCCTTCAGAGAGCCTGATGGGCAGGGCTTCAAGTCAGATACCACCACGACGGGCAAAATACAAAGGCCAGATAAGAACTGGCTGGGATTTGCGAGATACGGCATGTTCCTGGCTGCCAATACTTCCCGTGTGCTGTGGCACAGTGATTACTGTGCAGTAATTAGTTAATAATTACAAGCTGACCAAGCCTCAGGAATATCTGTAGCAGAAGGAGCAATACATGCTCCAGGCGGACACAGATTTTCCGTACTGCTCCCTCGCGCTGAAATCACTGCTCCAATTTGAGGCACGGAGAACAGATGCTGGAAAGGTTTCCACACCCACAGGAACGGTTCCTCGCCCGGCTGCCATCACTGTCCCCTCAGGGACAGCCAAGCATGTCACTAACACCGACTGTACCTCGGCCTAGCTCTGAGTTTGGCCATTATCCCCACGCTGAGACGGGATGAAGAGCAGAGCAGAGGCAGGATGGGACTCACCCAAATGCAAGTCAGTGGCACAGCCAGGAAAAGAGTCCAGGAGATCTGGCCCTGGACCCTACCTCCAAACCACTCCTGCAGCACCTTTTCCTTTGGCCTGTTGTTCACAGATCACCACTGCCCAGAACTACTCTATCTAGAACACAAGCACACAGTAGAGATCTCCTGCGAGAGGATTTGTGATGCTCACAGCCTTGGCTGGTGGAAAAACTGCCACGTCTTGTGCTGCTGAGTCTACCGACTTCAGCAGAGCGATGCTGATCTACACCACTGGGTGAAGTAAGGCAGAAAGTGGAATTTAACCCACCAGCGTGGGCAGATGCAATAGGAGAATGCATTTTCTGAGGGAAAAAGAGATCACTTCAGCTGCTTTTATACTCTTCAAATCAGATTTTTAAAGTCCCAAACAAATAAAAAACCCCACCCTACAAAGTGCTATCGAAGATCCCTGCCGGCCTCTGGCTGCATCCGTGGGTATCTATAGATCAGCAGCATTTTCTCAGCACAGGCTCGGTGCATAAGCTGCCAGTCTAAGAGGCTTTCCATCAAATAATTCAAGTCATGCTAGAAGGCATAAAACCGAGCTCCGGGTGATGTTCCACACTGAAATGCAGAAATAAAACCAACACTGATGAATTTATATGCATGTGCATGTTCACAAGCGCAGAGTTAAGGCTCCCCGTTCATAAACCTCGCCAGATTTAGCAACTAAAAAAAGATACTGCTTCAAGAGTGGGCAGCAATGGGGAGAAGCGACAGCGGGGTGGGGTTTGCTGCTAAATCTAACTGGGATCATGAATCATAACCCCTGAGTGACCAGCGTATTAACACTTACCAAATAATTAAACAGACCGAGTACAAATAAACTGTTTCAATCAAAATAGAGAAATAGCAGAAATAAATGGAACGTTTGGAATGTTTCTGCTTCCCAAAAAAGGCACATTCGGATTGCTTCAGAGGTCTCAGTGTTCATGGTCAACTTCAACAGCCTCTCCTTTTCAATTTAGCAATTTGATTAAAAAGTCACCAAAACAACAGCAGTGCCTCATGAAACTGGCCAAATCCAGCCCCCTGCCCCACTCCAAAGCCCCTGGCTGGGGAAATTTGGGTTGTTTTAAAGGAAAGAGCAATCTAGAGGTCAGGGAATAATGAGAGGGAGGGGGAGAGGGCTTGTGGAGAAGTCTTCAGTTTATTACTGAAGACTGGTTTTACTGTTTATATTAAACACGCCTGCATGGCAAGTCCTGAGCAAACACTGACAGGGTGCACAAGAGACAGATAAAATTCGTGTCACCCCACCCAGGCCACAGCGAGAGGTGAGCTGTTAGCTACAGACCAGCAGAAACCAGCACATGCTGGAGAGAGTACGAGACCTCCAGCTTGAGATCCAGTGCCACCAGTGACGGGACCTTGCTAACACCAGGAATACGCTCCTTGCCTCGGTTTCCCACCTGACAAATGAAGATGACAGTAATAGCTCAAGTGTGTCGCGAGGGCGAATTGTTTCGGTTTAATTAACAAAATTAAAAGGTAACAAAATAACTGGATTGAATGCACTGTTAATTGGCACCGTTCATTAGCAGCTCCCTTCCTTCCAGGGGCACGCACAAGCTGAGCACTTCCCCTTCCCAGGGCACTCACAAAAGGGCAGTAAAACCAAAACTGCTCCATCCTGTTTCCTTCCTCCTCTGAGCATCACCAGTAACAGCTCTGATGACATTGTGTGTCACAGCAGCGCTGGCAGAGGTGACTGGCACCAGGCACTGACAGCTCTCTATCAGACATTTGCTACTCAAATAATTCATTATTTTTGTTGCGTTGGTGCCTGCTGGCCCCAGACATTGAGGACTCGCTGTGCAAAAGGCAGCGATGAGAATGTCCCAGCTTCAAAATGCTCCCAATTTAAACCCACCGAGGAAGATAAACAGGAGGCAGAACACAGAGCCAGGCTCCCAGCAGGTCAGCGTCGGACCCAGGCTGGCTGTGCACAGTCTGCAGTGCTCCGAAATGTGCCCCCCACAAGCTGCGCTGGGAGAGCCGATTTCCCCAAAACAACGAACATCCATCTTTGAAACCAGCAGGTCAAACATCCCTCTGCTCCACAGCACGGATGCCGTGAGACTCAGCTATCCTCCCAGCACCCTGGTGCGGCAGGGACGGTACCTGATGTAAGGCGGGAGGACAGAAAACCACAAAGAAAAAAGCCAAGAGCTGATGCTGGCATCTGAATCCAACTCTCTGAAGCAAGCAGCTCAAAGCCTGGAGCATCCTTCCGCTTCAGGAGCGGTATTCCCGCCGGTGCTGCCCGCCCTGGCAGCCGTGCCGTGCTGCACAGGCAGCACACCGCTGAGGATTTTAACAAGAGCCCGGCTGCTGCTCAGGTGTGGAAAGAAACGGCGGGGTTCTCGGCCGAGCTCAGCCCGGGGGGCTGTGCCGAGGACGTGGGGACATTTCCCAGCGGGACTGCAGCGTGCCCAGCCTGCCTGCAAAAATCCACCCTTTAATTGTGGTGGCTTGGAGCTCAAGCCTAAAACAGCGAGGAAACCCAGAAGGCAAGAGACTACAGATCTCGAGCTGTGATTGCAGATACAACAAGAATAAGCCGCACAAAAGGAGGGAGGCAAAGAATGAACGAGAGAGATGAGAGATTGCAGCGGTGTCGGGAGCACAGTTGAACCCCGGCCATCTCCGAAGGCTTGCTAACTCTGCTCTGTGGCTCGGAAATAATTTCACACCAGTTCCTTTTCCAGCCAGGCTGCTTAGACAAAGATGCCAGCTAAGATTGGAAGCGACTGAGCAAACAAGCAGCAGATGAGCAACACTGGCTGCAGGCAAAAAGCTACCTGAAAAGAAACCTTGATTAGAAATGTAAAGAGAGAGCAAAAGATGCTCCAGCTGATTACAGATCGACTCTGCAAAGTTAATTGTTCGCCAGATTGTAATCTGGGCTTTCATATCTACATTAATCAACAGTTTGCTTTCTGCTATCAGTTTTCCCTTTACAAACAGCAGAAGCCAGTTAATTTAGAGAAAAGCAAACCCAGCAGGTCAAACCTCTGCATGGACAGAGTTTGCTGAAGGGCCTTCTTTAAATAGAGACCTTTTATTGTTTTTCTACCTGTAAAGATGTAAACTGAGACCATGCCACCAACCGGAGCTGACCTCTCAGGTCGCAGGACACTAATTACTGCGAGCAGAACTCCCACCAGGCTGCACTGGGATCTTTCCTGAACTCTGCAGCTGGCACCAGAGCCAACCCTCTGTCCTGCTGTCTGGAGAAGCTGCTTTAAGTTTGCCTCAACTTCCCTGAGCATAGAAGGAGAATTTGGGAGTCTCTTACCGAGTATAAATCCTCCCGGAAAGTCTTACTATTATTTGGACATGACTCCAAACACGTGTCCCAGATTTTTCTGGAGATTCTCAAACCTCCTGGCTCAAACCTCAGGTCTGTATGGAAGCCAGAGGAATGTCTCTGGGTTTACAGGGATTGACCGAACATTCATTTCTCTCCAGAAAGCCAGACCAAGGGGATGGTCCCAGTGGAAACTGCAGCGTGGCTATTTTAACACCAACACAACCTATGGAAAGTACATACGCAGGTTTCCATCTCACCGAGTGGTGCAGCACAAAGAACAGAGGGAACGGGTGGACTTGAGAGACCAAAGCTCAGTTCCCTGTGCTCCCGCAGGATAGCGAGAGGGGCTTCGCAGCATCGAGGCGAGGATTTTAGTGCTTCCACGCCTACCTCTGCCAGTGTCCCGGAGTTCTGTGGGTCTCAGGGAGCAAACCTCAGAGAACAAAGCAAGGTCAAGTGTTAACAGCTGGGGGAACTCAGACACGGGGATACGGTGACATGTCCAAGGTCAGACAGAATCTGCAGCGAGGCCAGGGACAGGGTCAGATCTCCAGAGTCTGGTTCCTCAGCTACAAAATTTCCTCTTTCCCAAGCACGATAAGAGAAGAGGAACTCCCAGCTATGGCTGAGGAGGTTGTTCCACTACTCGTTTATTAATTACCCTCATTTGGATAGGGTACCAATACTTTCCTGGGTTAGTAAGTCTGGGTTCCTGGAAACAAATCCGTGAAATCTGCAAAACCTCCCATCAAAATTGATCCCACCTGGAAAATGGGCTCCAAAACCAGCACAGAATTCTCCTGGCGTGGCAAAAAGGAGTCTAAAAATCCACAAACTGTGAGCTGGACACCTGATACATACACGCACACAGAAGAAGCTTCACGGATGGGGTGCCAGCTGATGAACCTGGTACCCTCCTTCTGTTCCTGCCTCTGATCCTTCCTTGCATCAGGCTCTTGGACAGGCCACATCCCATCGATGTACGTGTGTCTCTCCAGGGGGGAAAAGGATGCTCTAGACTACAAATGCCCTTTGAGATCTCTGCGTGCCACCACCGGCGTGCTCCCACTGACACTAACTGACAGATTACCTAATTCAAGGGGATCTTTTCGGGATTATGGGAACTGCTTTTCCTGACGTCTCCACAGATGGGGTGACCCAGATGCCCTGTCAATGCCTCGTGAGGCTGGAAAACAAGACTCTGCTTGCGTTTACCACATTGCAGCCCTGTGCTAAGTTAGCACACGCTGCAGATCTACACTCTGCCCCATTTCCACTAAGGAGAAAATTAATCCCATTTCCTCGCGGGAAGAGGGTCCTGTCCAAAGGCACTTGCCCTTTCACAAGTCTCACCCGGAGGCACTAATTTTCTGCCTGCCACCTCTTCAAAGAGCTTCTCCTCCAGGCACCTTCTCCCACCCCCAGCAGACACACGTCGCAGCCTTCATTTGACTGAGGCAGAGCCCCCCCCAGAACAACAACGCCGGCAGCCCCAGGCTTGACCCTGATGCTTTCTTCTTTTCAGAGCTAACGCCACCATTGTGCCCACCGGCCAGCATGCTCATTCCAGTTTGTTTTCGTGTAGAGAAGAGCCAGTTTATTAAAGCTTGATTTTACAGGAGCTAGTGCTGGCACGGCAGCGAGACCAGCTCTCAATGGTTTGTATTCTCTGGGGAGCTCCTTGCCAGGGAGCAGGGGGACAGGCATTCTGGGGGCAAGTCCTCCACACCCCTGGGAACTTATCAGAGAAACTGGCATGCTAGAGATACGCAGCTGATACTAAAAGCCAAAAAAATAAGGCAGCGCAAGGAGAATGCCACGCTGTCGGCCAGCCCGAGGCAGGACTCCAGCCTGAGCACGGGAACCCACCTGGGTTCTGCAAGCCCTCCTGGAAACTTCCACACTGGAGACAGAAGGGTCCCTCGAGGTCCTTCACAGACAAACCCATGCCAGGGGTGCAGAAGTCGATAGCAAGTGAAGAGTCGGCCGGGGCTCCCTAAACCGCGTCTAGGACCAAAACCCGGGCGGGGATCTCCTCCCCCAGGGAGCAGACAGGTATAAATTGTTGCTGCGCTCGACACAGAGTTCAACCCTCCCTCACCCCATCTCCAACTTCAGCTGTCCCCTCCCCGGCACTTTCTGCCCAAACAGTCCCAAAGGCAGCGACAGTCCCCGGCCCAGCACTGCCCGGCCGGCGGGGCTCCGGGAGGGGAGGGCCAGTCAGCCCCCGCCCCCGGGCCCCCGCACCCACCCCCGGGACCCCACTCCAGGGACCCCACCCCAGGGACCCCACTCCAGGGACCCCGCACCCACCCCAGGGCCCCCCCTCCGGGGCACCGGCACACAGCCAGGGGGCCCCGACCGGCGGGACCTACCCCCCCGGTTACGCTCTGGGCCTATACGGGGCCCCCCCCAAGTGCCAGCGGGGGTGTGAAGGGCCCCCCGCCATTCCTAGTGGGTCTATAGGGGCCACCCCACGAGTGCTATAG
>JAAGNO010031242.1:0-31299 GCA_033439905.1 Ceryle rudis
ACAGTGAAACCTTGACTGATACCCAGTAGTTTCCGTTGAAAAATAACTTGGCAGGAAATACACATTTTTCCAGTAGCTGGGCCTTACCCAGCAACCATGGCGGATATGATGGTAAGTAAATTAGAATTATGAAATAAAGGAAAAAAATAATTCTATATAGGAGGTATTTAAAAATTAATTCCTTTTTGAAATATCACATTTTAGCAGGCAACTTTTATCAAACCACATTTTTCTTCAGATTTCTAAGTTGTTATTTGCTTTCTTGCCAGTTTGGCATGAGAATAAAACTTTGAAATATGGAGATTTCTAGGAGAAGGCAGGTTTGTTGTAGTTGGTTTTAATCAACTGATCTTTCTGCAAAACTGTATCATTTCACAAGCCAAGTTTGGTGGTCAGTGTGAAAAAAGAATGTAAATGTCAAATGCAGTGTTTTACACTGTTTAAATCTTGCGCGTAGTTAGAGAAGGGCTGCTGTTTCTTGTGAGAATGCTCCTTATTCATTTTATGCCCAAAGAGCAAGTCTTGATTAGCTCAGAGGTTGGCCTCAACCAGCCTATAGAGGCAAAGAATAAGCCGGTCTTTTCAGGTCCTCCTGAGCTCAGGTTTTCTTAGCAACCTCCCATTCCTGGATGGCCACAAGCACCAGCCTGATCTCTGCTGACTAAATCTGAGATTTGAGCATCTGGCTCAGAAGGAAATGAAAAAAAAAAGTCTTTAATACTGTACTGAAACATAAAAAGATGAACACGTATGTCAACAACACTGGTGTTAAATGTTGGCCCAGCTATTTAGTAAGTCAGAGTACTTTAACACTTGTCATCTGATTAGTGTCAGGAGATTGCTTTCTTGATTCAAAACCCATAACCATTCAATCAGGCAAGCTAGGACTGCAGCAATGATTGGATTTAAACCCAGATGCTGCAGACTAGACATTATTTTTATACTTCATGTCTTCATAGCAGTATGAAGATAGTCAGCAATAGCGGTAGTTAATATACATGCTTCTCAAAGTCCTGAAATACATTTTAACAATTGATAGTATCTCAATATTTTCACACAATATTTTTTGTGATAGCAACATCATCTTTTTTGCTCACTTGTCAAACTGAGTTGTCCTTATGATTTATGAATGTGGCATCATATTTAAGATGCATAAGTATTTAGAAACACTTTTACCTAGTACTTTCTCTTGTGCTAGTTTAATCAGGAAAACTGATTCTGACTACCTCTGAGCTCTTCAGAGAAAATAACATTTCCTGAAAAAATTATACTCAGCAACTGGTCTCACCTGTATCATTGTTAATGTAACACTGGTCTAATATTACTTATAAAATAGTGAGGACTTGTCTGTGAAGCAATACTGAGGACCAGTATTTGAAATCAACTAAACCTGTTAATTTTGAAGTGGATTACTAACCTGAGTTAAGACTGTGAATAATGTTAGCAAAGATTATTAAAGCCATTTTAAGTTGGTTTAACATAATTCATTTTGGAAGTCAATAGAATTAAATTTAGTTGAATCTGGATTTTTTTTTTTTTCAACCTGGATGCATCTGGAAAGACTAGATCTCCAAGTGACGATGCCTGATTAGATGCTCTATAATTTAAATGGGCAAAGCAAAATGCAGAGGTGGGGCAACATCCTTCCAGTGCTAGCACTCAGGGTCCTCTTGTGTCCTCCCTTGCCACTGTTCTCATAATGCAGCTGTCTGTCCACAGCGGTGTGACACTTACCTTCCACTGTGGCACCAGCTATGCAAAACATACAGAAGGAGCTGACCTTCCCAGCAAGACTGTAAAGCTTTTCCTTTGCTATGTGCTTGGATGACAACTGTATACCTAACTCTTTCCACAAACCGTGAGAACAGTGGATTTAGGCACTCCCTCTAATTATTTCAATAAATCAATTAAACAAGCTTTCTGAGACATAGGCTTCTGGCGCTAAAACCAGATTGAACAGGGGTTATGAAAGGGGAGATGGGAACAAAATGTATCTGATGGGGGAAGATGCCAAGTCTGCGTCTGCTATAATGCTGATGGATAAGGAACAGAGACAGATAAGGGCAGAGCTGTGGATGTTCTTTCTGGCCACAGTAATTAACTGGGGAGTTTTGTATTGAGGGTAGCCAGAACAGATGCAGTTGTAGAAGTACTGAGTGATATGTAGCTGCACCAACAGCAGCAATGAAATGGCAGTAGAAATTCCAGAGGTTTTCAGAGCTAAAGCCAAAAGACTTCTAAACTTCTTTTCCAAGTCTATGTGTTTGTATCTGTATGTGTGTATATATGTATCTCTGTGTGTGTATATGTACATAAAAACCTCCATATATTTTCTTCAAAGAAATGCAGAGTTGATCTCAAACAGGAATATCATAGGTCAAGTTTTCTTTTTTCATATTTCTCTCAGCTTTCCTTCCGCACTTTTTTTTTCTTTGTTTGTTTTGGTTTTGGTTTTGCTTGGTTTTTTTTCCCCTCTTCTTCTTCTTCTTTCAGGAAACATCAGAGAGGAGAAAGATACTGAGAATGAGGAGTGAAGGGAGTCCTTTTTATTCCAACACAGTTTTCTAAATCTAAAGAAATGATAGTAGTGTTTGAGTTTGATATTTATTCTAGGAGAGAAAAGCCTACAAACTAATAGGAACAGCAGGGAATTAATTCCAGTCCAATTCAAATGAAAGCGTAGAAAGAAATAAGTCACAATGACAGAGATTTAGCTATCAGATGAAACTACCAGAGAAAATTAGGGATTTTGCAGATTTGGAGTCTGCAGACAAGATTTGTTAATGGGGTTTTTGATTATCTGCTCTATAAACATTTATTGTTTTAAAGTAATTGAATGTTGCATTGTTCTGAAAGTACAAGGTCTTGGAAAGGAACACGTTAGGTGCAATCAAAAAAACCCTGGCAGAAGGAGGCAAGTGGGCAGGCAGCAAACAGGAATGCTGTTCATCTTTCAGACCCTTCTTTATCAGCCCAGGTACTGTAATTCCCCAACTTGCACTCATAAATTTCTTGGAGAGAAAAGTAAATGGATAGAGACAGACCAAGGTAGATGCAGGATGGGGATAGAGGGCTGATGGACAGGAATAACAGGCTGGGCTGTCTGCAGGACAGAAGGGGTTCAGGGGGAAGAGTTGGTGTGTGCATACCTGCAGAACATGAGCAGATAAACAGAAATTAAATTTCATTTTTACTTGTCTTGAGCTTTTTGTTTCTTAGCAAAGCTAGAAACCCTTCTTCAAGTAAAGACTGAAAAAAAGAGTCTTAGTGAAACATCAGAGTCCTTTTTTCCTTTTCGGTTCAGTGTAGCTGTTAAAAGTAACATTCTCTGGCATGTTAGATGGGAAGGAAAATTTGATGAACTAATGGTCCCTCCTAGCCTCAAATCTAAGAGTCTATTACTGCACGACTTATCAAGATTAAATGTTTGTTTGTTTTCCTCTTCTCCTGCACAACAAGTATAGCAAGTGGAATATTCATTGTGTTCAGGCTGCTGAAGAAAAAGTGATATAGAACTGCAATTTTTATTATCTTTTAATTTCTTTTATCCCAGATTTTCTGGAGCAGTGTTTTACTATTATTACAATTAATACTGTTCCGCGTAAAAGATGCATAGCTGCAACTAGAGTTCAGGAGACTGTAAGCAAAAGCTTATCCAGTGATTAATGCGCATGTAGAATTTAGGCTGGCACATTTTTATAACCTGCCTAAGTAGCACTGACACTGGTGGATAGCAGGCTCTCAAAGAGTCATAGAAGATGATTATACATAGGGTTGCCAGTGGTTACGTTGATGGAAGTAACTGATTAATGACTTGCAACAGTAGAGAAAGACCAGAGATTAAAGTTGGCAAGGCAGTCAGTCTGTGCTGATGGAAGACAGATGGTTTCAGAAGAGGAGATGATTTTTGTAACCTGAAGAAATACGTGAGTGAATATGTGCAATAGCAAAACCAGATAGAATTGGGTTTTCAGTGTTATTGAATGGTCTGTATCACCACTGGGGATCTAATGAAAGATCAATGAAGATAATGCAAACAAATGTTTCTTGTTTAAGAAATTGCACTTTCTGAAAGTTCAGCTGATACCCTGTATAAATCAAATGCTCACTTGGTGGAAATCAGTATAGTTCGGTGGAATAATGTTAGCTTGTAGCATTGTAGAATCTGTCTGAAACTTCAGGACTTCTTTTGCATTGACATCCTGTTTTGTTACCCTTCAGCTGAAACCAGCATCCACCTAGTGACAGGAGCTGCTCTCTGAAGGAACTGTAAAACATGAATAACATAATACCACAGTATCAGTTGCCTGTTTTGTGATTTTATCATCAAAGACTGCTATATTCACCAGATTTACTCAGCACTGACTGTAAGCATGCAAACTTCCCTCTGTTGCTCTTTCAAGAAGGCTCAAGTTTTGTCTTCACACCAGTAAATGTTTATGTGGTTCCCTGGATAAGATCAAAAGTGTTTCAAGAGCTTCCCTGACTTGAGGAGTTTCTGATCTATCATGAATAACAACTGTCCTAAACTAATCGTGCTTATTATTTCCAGAATATCTAGTTGGAAATATATGCCTATAGGAAGAAAATGTACAAATCTTGCTTTGCTTCCAGGTTGCTTATGGTATTCTTTGTTAGTGCTATAAATTTAAGGGAGGTGAATTTTAAACTACATTTGTCTTTGAAAAGGTAGCTTTTGTGCATTTCAAGGCAGTGCTACAATGAAATGATTGCTTTTTTAGGCAAGTAATGTGTCAGGGACAATCTTGTCAATTATCACACAGTCTTTAGTCTCTCAATATCAAAAGAAATTATTGAGAAAGTGCTGAAACTCAAGCACTCCAGGAGTCCTTTGGCTTCCCTAGATCTGATTTTAGCCAAGGTAAATTTTTGACCATGTGCTAGACTTGCCTTCTGGTAATGGCACAAGATGAAAGTCAAGACTGATTTTCCCTTGTGTCTTCAACTTTTGCAGTGGTACCAAAGCTTTGCTTTGTGAGAAGCAAAACAAGTCCATTTTGTCTATGAATCTTGAAATCCCTAGAAGCCCATTTAGTTAGGAAACATGACAGCATGATTAAAAAGTTGTATGGAATTCAAAATTAGCATGAGTTGTGATTTTTTTTTTCTTTTTTTTTTTTCCTTTTTTTTCTAAAAGTATTACCACTTGCTCTGTGGGATCATTACTTTGCTGTGCCTATGGACTTTGATATATCAGACGGCAATATCAACTCTGGCCGTCTTCTGCTGAATGTGTTCATGCTTAATATCTGTTTGTAACCTCTGGTATTTGAATAAGGGTTATTTGGTTTTCCACATGACCTAAGAATTTATTGCTTTTTGAAATACCACTCACTCATACAGACAGAAAAAGTTAACTAATAAAACTTACATTGGCATTGTAATAACAAAGGTCTATAGAAGAGGGAAAAACAAAACATAGACCTAATTGTAAAAGCAGTGACATCTCTAAGACTAATTAGGAGTCTACATCTGAAGGATGGTATTAAACAATCTGTTTTGTGTATGCCTCAGAGTCTGGATTGTACAACAGTACATGATTTTTTTTTCCATTTATGAGAGTCCATGTACCATCTTGACAGCAAAATTGTGCCTAAGTGAGTTAAAAGATGTCTACAAGTATGAAGAGTTTTACTTGTCTCCAGGTGATAGACCCAAAATTACAGTAGGTGCATACCCATGACTGACTTTCTTTTGAGGATTAAGAAAAGGAGGCATTGCAGGAGACAATGGTGAAAGTAGTGTAATTTTTCAGTGTTAAATTGTGTGAATTCAATTGACCCAGAGAAGAAGTTGAAGAAATACATTGATCCATGTTAAAGGAAGCAGTTGCAGTCTGCTGCTAAAAATTCACTGATGTATTTGTGCTTTGGAGCAAAACTCTTTGAAATTGTTTCACGTATGCTCCATAATTGCCTAGGTTTTTAGCAGGTAAATCCCACAAAGACATCACGTTCCAGTCCAAGCAGTGTAAGGGCTGCAACCCGCAGAAATGCTGTAGACATGGACATGGGCTTGGGCATGCTGAATGAAGTGCACAGTGTCTCCAATACTCTGTAGTTCATATTTCAGTGAGTGAGGAAACAGGCAGGAGAATTTCAGTGGAAAGTGGTGAGATCAGGATTTGGAGTTACAGCATGAGTTTGAAGAAGGGATGTCTGAGACTCATTATCCTCATTGCCTGTTTTCCACTTTGGACCTTCATGCAAGATTTAGTTTTCCATTTGTCCAGAGTGCCTGGATGCCCAGCAGTGCATCATCTGTTGCCAATACTTCTGTTGTACATTGACATTTCTCCAAGAACATGCAAATTGTGTGTGTCAGACAACTCCTGAAAGTGTGGGAGATTTGCCTTATTGTGAACTCTTCTGTTGATTTACACATGTGTAATCAATCTAATATTTCCCAAAGGCACTGGCATTATTGTGTTTGTGTATGTGCATGGATCATATTTCTGTGCAGGACATTCTGAGAAGGCACTACTTCTGAAGCGAGCATTTCACTGTTCATCTGGCCCTAACCTTTATAAGAGTGTTCAAGCTCTAACTATTATCTTGCTTAACACTCCCTCTTTCCCCTCAAAAAACCAGACAAAGCAAAACAAAACCAAACCAAAACCAACCAACCAAAAAAAACCCAATAAAACCAAACAAAATAACCCAGCCAAACAAACAAAAACCAAAACAGAACAACAACAACAAAAAAAACCACAACCAAAACCAAACCATCCCAACAGTCCACAGATGATGGTTCTAGCATGCCATAAATCACAAAAGCAATTAAGCCACTGGTTTGTTATAGAAAGGACTGTACACTATCTGCCAGCAGAAAGGATTTTCTGTAGGTATGTACACAGAATTTTGCTTCAGATAGGAATGATTTATTTGATCCAATTCTGAGCTCCTACTAATGAATGACTTTAGAAGGGTCTCCAACCTAAATATGAGATAAATATTTAAAGGAGGCATCAGAGGAGATAATTTCCTAAAATAATGCCAAAAGCACCAGTTGCTTGAAGTGAAGATTTTAATGACAGAATCTGCAGATTCTTACTTTTAAAGGTTCTTTGCTTGCAGTGAGGTCTGGGGTGGGCTGTATATACTATTCTAGTTCAGGTCATTTCACAGTTGTTGCTACTTCATCAGCAGGTTTTGTGCTAAAATTTCTGGGAATCATTCATACTTGTTCAGACTCCTTTCTGTCTTTTCAGGCTATGGAATGTTAGATAGGTTTGTTTGGGATTTTCTTTATTCGTTTGTGTGGTTTGCTGTTTGGTTTTTGTTGTTTTGGTTGGTTTTGTGTGTTTTTTGGTTTTAGCTGGTTTGGGTTTTTGTTTGTTTGGGTTTTTTGTTTGCTTTCTTGTTTGTTTTGTTTTGTTTCTTTTAACGTAAACAGCCACCTCGCATATCAAGGAGTTACTTTTTATCTAATAAAAATAATGCCACAAATTGGTGAATAAAACCAGGTCTGGAACACTTATGAAGGTATCCTTTGAAACCTGTCTGCATTTCTGTCTCCTTTTAACTCTTCTTTCTCATTTAAACAATTTACAAGACAGTACTGTATAATATAAAACAAAGAAAATTTTATTCTGGTTAAAATAACAGTCAGAGGTAAAAGGTACTATCTGTACTGCCAAGTTACAAAATTGAAATAATAACGCCAGTGTAACCTGTCTTCCTTCCTTTTTCCTTCCTTTTTCCTTCCTTTTTCCTTCCTTTTTCCTTCCTTTTTCCTTCCCTTTTCCTTCCCTTTTCCTTCCCTTTTCCTTCCCTTTTCCCTCCCTTTTTCCTTCCCTTTTTCCTTCCTCTTCCTCTTTTTCTTTTTTCTCTTCTCTTTGTCTTTTCTTTTTTTTTCTTATGATGTCAGTTGATGTCTACAAGATCATTGTACTCATTGATGTCAGTAGTGCCTATCTCTGAAAACTTCAACAAGCAGAATTTAGAATTATCCAGACAGAGATAAGACCAGCCTTTACTGCAATCTTCAGAAGCATGGTTTTAACTGTTACAAACTCAAGGTTGTTGGGCCTTTGCCAACCAACATATTAGTACCAACTTTATGCATTAGGTGTTGGTAGCAAAACAATTCAAACTTGAATTGTCTAGATCTGCTAAGAGGAAGTTTGTTTGTTATTTATGTAACTAACCTTTACAATTTTGTTTGTTGTTTGAGAGCATAGTCTCCATAAATAATAGAGGTAAAGTTCTAGGACTGTAATCAGTCAGCTGTTATTTAAAAGAATTGAAAAGTTCTTGTTTCAAATTCAGACCCAAAATAAGTATCCCTGTCTGACAAAGCTTCAGGATCTCCTTCAAAGCAAGATTTATTGTCTTTATTTAAGACAGTAAGTTCTGGAAAACTCTAGGCTCAACTGAACTTAAAAGACCACAATTAATTGCTCAATGAGTTGGAAGATTCTCAAGGGCCTATTTCTCTTCTGACTGCAGTCTTTCAGAGCCCATCTGCAGCAACTTTAAAATAATGTCATTGACATGGATTAAGTGCTAACTTGACCTTTCATTTTATTAAGATGTTTTTCTGACATATGAGGGAAGTTTGAATAAGCTATTTCTGTTTGATACAGGCAGACTTAGCTGGGATGCTGGCTGAGGCCAGTACAAAGCACTTCCAGATAGTTTATCATAGAAGACCGTAACATCAAAATCACTTCTGGTGATTAAATCAGGCTTGATCAACTTTTTTTTTTTTTTTAGATAAACGAAACAGAAGAAACTATGATCAAGTTTCTACAGAGGTTTTCTTTTCCTTCTTCCTAAACTAAATGCTTAAGTATGGGCTCAGAAGAGTTTTTTCTGTATGTAGCAACTGCTGCATTGTTATTATCAGTGGTTTTCTTTCCAATCAAAAGAAACTCCTTTTTTGAAGCAGCCAGAGACAAAAAGAGCCATAATCAGTCAGTCGGCTGTTTCTGACACCCTGACACTTTCTACTTTCCTTCATTTGGTTCCTTTCCAGCTACTCTCTCCGCCTCTGGCTCATAGTGCTTTATCAGAGCATGTTTCTGTGGGGAGATGGGGACATGTGGTATGCATCTAATGGGAAAAAAATATAAAAGAAGGACTATCCTACTTTATCCATGATGTTCCTCTTAACTTTTTTTTGAAATGCAGATTGATGGATATTCAGAATTTTGTCTCCACATTAATAACCTACAGGACAAAATGCAGATGCTTTATTATTTACCATGGAATAATTTAGGTAGAAGGGTACCTGTGGATGTTGTATAGTTCCCCCCGCTTCAGCTAAAAGCAGGTCCAACTAGGTCAGGTTGCTCAGGGCTTTGTCCATTTGAGTTTTGACTATCTCAAAGAATAGTCTTTAAACTGTGTTTAATGACAGACACTGGGCTTGATTCTCCCTGACCTTTTGCCTCCTGTAATTCCTATCCAGAAGTGGCTACGAAATGCTTCAGGACTGGAAGGCATTTTGTATATGAATTTTGCAAAGGCATAAAAAGCTGCACTTAATCAAATCCTCAACTCTTCCCTCAGCCTTACAGTTTAGACACATCTACAGCATTTGACCACTTTAAGCTTCACAGGAAGCATGGACTAAGGATTTCCTGTATTCATCTTGAAAAATTCCTCTTTTCTTTTTCTCTAAAATTCTTCTCTAAGGAGTTCATGGTGGCCTCTTGACCTGAAAATGTCTTCTACTTCTTTTTTAAAACCTATAATCTTTCTTCTAAGATGCCCAGCTGTAAGGCATCTGCTTTCTCTGATAAAGGATCTGCCATTTATTTCATTACACTGCTTCTCTGTCCTGAAGGTTTCTAATCATCCTGGTGATGTCAATGTAAATTCCCTCTGAAAGTCTCAAATTTTAGAGATTTGTGGTAAGCAGAGACAAGATGAAAAAGAGATCACACTAAAACAGGGTATATTGTGCCATGGTTCGGGCTTATCAGAAAGCATTTTTGTAATTTTTAGAGCAATACTGTAAGACAGTTAAATCCACTGGGAAGATGTTAGTTTTCTCTTTGATACTAGTAAAAATTAAAGTTTCTAAGCACTGTCCAGGATTAAATCTTTACAAAATTACCTCTCAGTTTGCTCTTATAATGAGTTGTTGTGAACTTTAAAAGAAAGCTCTTGGCTTTTTTACTTCATGCATATAAAGTGTCATGATGGATGGTTTCAGGAATGTCTGCATAATAAAATAGAATTTCCACTTAGATTTAAATTAAGATATATAAAAATAGAATGAATCATATAAAAAAGACACATTGAGAAAAAACTAGTCTCACCTTTTGAATGACAAATTTTGAACTAAGATTAACATTTCACGTGTTATATCTCAAGGTATGGTTCAGCAGTGACACAGTTTCCCCTCTGTCAAGTGTTTGCATGAATCTTTTTCTTATCTCTTGTTGCTGGTCTGTATGCAGTGTGTGCTCTAAAGCAGTGGATTGTGAGGCACAGGGGATCCTACCGGCTCATCCCTGCAGAGCTACTTCCCTCCTGCTGCTCCTGTCTGCTCCTCCATGCCCCTTTCGCAAACTTGTTCCTTTATGTTTAGGGATGAAGTAGGTTCTTGTAGCTTTGCCATAAACTAACATTTCACAGTTTCACTTACAATACTGATTCTCAAAGGAATGTCAGGAGGTTGGAATGTGCACCTTGGAGCAACTGGAGCCAGAGGGAGAGTCCAAGCTTTCAGAGGACAAGGGGGACAACTGTTATTGTGTAGCTTTTATTTGTTTCAGTCCATTACCTGTATCCAAGCAAAAGGGAAAGCTGGCCACAGTATGAATATGTAGTGCTGAGAGACCCCTGGAGGTTTTGAGACCCAGATTTCCTCTTATATCTCTAGCTGGAATTTCACCTCCTCCAATAGCACCACTGCTGTAAGAGACTGGATCGGTTTAGCCCTGGAGGGGAGAGTACTAAGACTGCTCCCACTGTCAGCACAACCTTATGTTCCCAGCTTGTCTCTCCTCCATGTGCTCAGACATGCTTGACCTTACTTAGAAAACATAATATGGCAAAAGTCATGAGGATAATGTTGCAGGCTGGAAAATGAATATGTGCAGTACCTCATGCTGTCATTTTTTATTATCTCAAATGTCAGGTCAGTCTTCATTAGATATAAGACCAAACACATCCTTTCCTCCCTCCCTTAGGGGCAATTTCTCCTGTATATGTTTTTCTCTTTTTCCTCATTTCATGGTTCTCAGCAGCTTTCAGCCCTGTTAATGTGGGGATATCCCCACATTTTATGTAGTTTAGCAGAGTAAATGCATAATCCACAATTCACAGATTTATTATTCATAAATGTGTTTCTGTATCACAGCAAAGACTCTAGAAATTTGTGATATTATTTCTAGAAAGATGAATCAAACATGAATTTTCTTTGTAGCTTTTCCAATTTGCCCCTCTGATAAGTCATCTTAAAAAGGTACAAGGGATGCATCTTCCACTTCAACAGTTTCTCTACATTGTTTCTCCAAGTTATTGGATCTTATATTTCAGTAATTATTTCTTCTCGTTTATACTTCTGTACTTTATTGCTATCTCCAGTGTTCTAAGTGCTTTGGGATGCATAAAGCAACTTACAAATGCAATTAGATAGAGAAAAAATTGCACAATGAAATAAAGACATCGCAAAACATTAACAAAAATCATAGTGGTCTAGTGACTAGGGTCATGGGATTACAGTAGAAGCTTGTTTCTTCTTCAAAAACTAATGTGGGCAGTTTGCTACAAAACCATTTAATTGGAGATGAATGTTTCTGTGCTAAAATGGTGAACTGAAGCTCTGGGCAATGGGGTTCATTTCCCAGATTTACCAAGAATTATAGATATGACATTGCACAAGTCCTTTGATTTCCTCTCTTCTGTAGGCTCCCACTTGAACAATGAGAAGAATACTTTTTTTTTTTTTCCTGAAAGCCTCTGTTTTTAGACCCAGATTTATTTGGAATATTTATTTTTCCTTAATTACAAAAAAAAAAAAAAAAAAAAAAAAAAGAGAAGATGTGAATAGCTGGGGACACCAATTGAAGTTCTGTATCTGATGGACTATGGACAGTTAAGGAAAACATTTCAGGAGAAGTTCTTTGTTAATAAGGTCTCGTACAAGGCCCTGGGATGATGACAATGACCTCTCCTGCTGTCTCCTTGGTCACATCATAGATTTTGTGGGTTGAAACTGTGCTGGTTTTTAATACATCAGGGAGTGAGAAATGTTTCTATTTGCTACATTTACATAAGGGTGTCTTATTTTGCCAGTTCTTCATGAGGGATTTCTGTTTCTGGTACATATACAGAAAGTCCCCAGGCTGAGAGTACAATTTATCCAGCTGTTCTTCCCAGCACCTGCCTCCTGCAGCCCTCTCCATCCCCCTTCTGCCACTTAGCTGGAAGCCTGTCCAGTTAAACACAGGAGATGACTATATTTTTGTCACATGCTGATTAAAGTTCAGCTTCCAAAATAAAGGAGTTCTGTTCTCCCAGGCCTCAGTGGAAGAGAATCTTGCCCTAATAAATGGATTTAATGAAATTCTTTACCTGAACAATATGACCAATCTAATCTAGAAAATTTATTTTCTTTAATTAAAGATTACTTCATATTTATCCTTCAGAATCCAAAGCAATCATTCTCAATATCATGGCATATTGCTAGTTACTGTTTGGGTAGAGGAAATTCTTATGATTTCCTAGTGGGGAATACAGACTTGATTCCTTTCATAGAGCTGAATAGTTAGAATCATGCCATTCAGTTAATGTGCACAATTTATGTTACTCATGCTACACTATGCAAGAAAGTAGAGCAACAGGGGAAGAAAAATTTAACCTGATCAATAAAAGTTTTTTCTTCATGTTTAAACATTTTTGAGAAATGGAGAGCTAGTTATTTTCTTATCCCCACTCATTCTTTCTGCAGCTTAGTCCAACTAGATACCATCTTAAAATTGATTATACCTGTAATGATAAATGGAGGAGTTTGCATTGATTTACTGAACTCACACTATAATGACATAGTATAGTTATGAATTATCTCTACAGTGAAGTTAAAAACCAACAAAAACAAAACACCAAAACAGTAGGAAAAAAATCTCCTGTTTAATCACTGAATACTTAAAGAAAAACCAAAACTTTGGAAACACTTCCACATAATATTATGACAAATGCTTTAAAAATGTTTCTTTTCACACTCTCCATGGTAACCGGTTCAGGTTTCCATTGTACATCCTCATTCCACAGGTAGAGTTCTTTGACCCTCACCCAAGAAAACACTTAAAGATTTACTGAGAATTTGTGGTCATTTCTTTTCTGACATACAGTTCTCGAATTCTGTCTGGGTTATTAGTTCTCTGTCTCAGTCCTTATCACAGCAGGGTGCTAATGCATCCATTGGCATCTTCTGTTTTGCTGGGACAAAACATTCATCCAGTTTTACAGTAAGATTTAGCAATTGCTATGGGGTCTAGCATCCCCAAAATCTGAGACACTAGGCACAGACATTGACACTGGAGTTCTAGAAGCAGTGCAACTGCCCACTTGCTTCTTTTGTTTTACACCAGCTATAATTCATTTGCAAGATGCATGTTAGTAATGTGAATCCCAATTCATGAGATAGTAATAACTGACAGGAAAGGAAAAAGGAATGCTTAAAAAAAAAAAAAAAAAAAAAGAGTAGCAAGAGAGAGAAAGGAGCAAAAGAGTGTTTGGTCAATTGGGGAAAAGCAGTAAATTGAAATAATTAGGCAAGCTTTTATTCTGAAGTCTTGAAAATGAGTTTTCAGACTATTCTTTTTACCTTTTTCATTTATTAAAATAATGCTTACCTGGGAGGTGATAAAGATAACCCTGAAGTTTTTGGAATGAAAACTGAAGTTTAACCAAGCCCTTAGGATATGCCTTATTAAAATGTATTCTTAAACTGTATGTTCTTACTATGAGCAAAAGGTGGTGATACTTTAACCCTTGTCATTATAGCCTTATAATACAATTTTCTAGCTAAAAACACGCAGTAGAAAGCATAGAAGAAAGCTACAGTCAATTTCCATATGTAATTCTTCTCAATTTTTATTATTTTTACTAATAAATATGTTTAACATACATGAGAATATCTCTTCTGTTTATGACACTTTATTAGTTGATATATGTGATTAGTCTGAGCTCTAAAAATATACAAGAAAAATCACCTGGTAGAGAATTCTGTTACTCTGAGAAATTAAAATACTTAGTGGTCAGTAGTTGGAATTAAGATGCTATTGTCTAGTGATCATGCTACTGTTTCATAAAGATAATAAATGTTGCATGCTACATACCTCAAGACACACTTATGGTGTGGCTTTCAGCACTATTAAACAGCTGGAGTCTCTACTTAGTTTTTTGTAAATTATGCAGCTTTTTACTTAAAGATGCCAGTAAATAGTAGTTGTTCCTTAAAGGATGGTATCAGAGGGTTAGCACTTTTCAGGTGTAATAAAACTGAAGCAAAGGTGCAGGGACAAGCTGAAAGAAGGCTCTGCTCAGCCTGCTGCAGGAGTGTTTTGGCGGTGCCATCCAATTAAACTGAGCAGTGTAACCTGGGCTAGGGAGGAGCACTCTCTGAGTTGAACCTCTTTTAGTACTCTGTCCTTTCACTTTAATATTGAAAACAAAAAGACAACTCCGAGCTTTGACACTCTTGTGAGCACGTTATGCATCATGATTAAATTCCTTTTTCCAGTAGGATTGTATTCTCCATGAGGGAGAATGTTTTGACCCATTGTCACCCTATTTCAGAGGTACCCAACCTCTTAATCTCTGATCTGCCTCTGGGCAAGAGGGTGCACCCAGTGTGAGGTATATCTGGGGCTGTGTTCAGAGTGAGGACTCTCAGGGTTTGCAGTATGCCTTGGAAACTTTATCACAAGTATAATGACTTGGAAGTGGGAATTGTTTGGGTGTTTTTGGATTATCATTGACATGCAAAATGTTACCATTTGCCACTAGTATAAAGGAGCCAAGGATATCAAGATGACTCTGTTCCTCTGCTCTTTATCTGAATAAAGAAATGAGGCTCGCCCTAAAAAAAAACCAGAAAACAACCAAACCTATCACTTCCTTAGTTTCATAAAGAAACTTATGCGTATAAAGCAAGCAATTGCCATCTTTTGGTTCAGGTTTGTGGAGACATATTAGGTTTGTGTGGAAAGGTTTTGGTAGCGGGGGGGTGGGAGAGGAGGAAGGCTACATGGGCGGTTTCTGGAAGAAGCTCCTAGAAGCTTCCCCTGTGTCAGACAGAGACAATGCCAGATGACTCCAAGAAGGACCCACTACTGGCCAAGGCCAAGCCAATCAGCAATGGTAGTAGTGCCACTGTGATAACATATTTAAGAAGCAGAAAAAGTTTCTGTGCAACAGCAATTCCATCCAGAGAGAAGAGTGAGAATATGGGAGAGAAACAACTACGGAGACACCAAGGTCAGTGAAGAAGGAGGGGGAGAAGGTGCTCTAGGCACTGGAGCAAAGATTCCCCTGCAGCCCATGGTAAGGAGCATAGTGCCATAGACTGTCCCCCTGCAGCCCATGGACATTAATGGTGGAGCAGATATCCAACTACAGCCTGTGTAGGACATCATACCAGAGCAGCTGGATGCTGTAAGGAGGCTGTGACCCCATGGGAAGCCTGCACTGGAGCAGGGTTATACCAAGACCTTTGGAGCCATAAAGAGATGAGGAGCCCGTGCTGGAGCAGGTTTGTTGGCAGGACTTGTGACCATGGAGTACCCACTCTGGAGCAGTCTGTTCCTGAAGTGCTACACCCCATGGAAGTGACCTATGCTGGAGCAGTTAGTGAAGAGCTGTAGCTTGTGGAGAGGATTCACATTAGAGAAGTTCACGGAGGACTGTCTCCCATATGCTGGAGCAGGGGAAGAGTATAAGGAATCCTCCCGCTGAAGAGGAAGAAGGAACAGAGACAACATGTGATGAACTGGCTACATCTCCCATTCTCCATCCCCCTGCACCACTAGAAGAGAAGAGGTAGAGAAATTAGGAACAAAATTAAGCTTAGGAAGAAGAGAGGGGTGAGGGGAAGGTGTTTCAAGATTTATTTTCTCATTGCCCTTCTCTGATGTGTTTGGCAATAACTTAATTTTCTCCAAGTCTGTTTTGCCCATTATGGTAATTGGCGAGTGATCTTTCACTGTCCTTATCTCAAACCATGAGCCTTTTTTTGTATCTTCTCTCTCCTGTGCAACTGAGGAGGGGGGTGATAGAGCAGCTTTAGTGGTCACCTGACATCCAATCAGGGTCAACCCACCAGAAGACTGAAGGCTAAAGAGAGAAACTGGAAGTTGAGGCTGATGCCTCAACATGGTCAGGGAGTCCTGGGAACAGGAGAGAGCTTCAGGGGGTGTGTGAGGCAAAAGGGGCACACAGAGAGAAGTGCCAAAGAACAGCGGAAAGTAATGTGCTACAAAGAATTTTAACAGAAGAGAAAGAAGCCCAGAAATCAGTAAGTAATGTGTCTCTATAGATTTGATATTGGATTTTGTTCCTTTACAAGGATGGGGAGACATGGAACAGCCTTTAGGTAGTTGTTTTCTAAAGCTTCAGAGAGTAAATATGACTCCCTCTGCTTAGAGGTGTAAGGCTTAAGCCCCTACTAAATTTGAAAGCAAGAAGGTCTGAAGACAGATGTTATAGGCACATGGTTGGCAACAGTGTTTCCAAAGACCTCATAGGGAGATGATCTTCAGACACCATTCAGCCTAGGTGGTGACTTCTGGAATTTTGTAGTGGTCTCACAAAGATTCTAAGCTGCTGATGTCTCTCTACTATGAACATTGAAACTTTCTGAGATTGGCCTATAATAACAGTAATATCTTTGCTGTTGTGCACGATTGTTAGGCAGCATACTGAGAAGTGTTTTAATAAAGACGTCACTTTAATGTAAGCTACTACCATCTGTTCTGCCCTCTAATTACAAATAAGGGAAAAAAGGGAGAGAGAATAATTTGCAATTGTATCACAGAGACAGCAAGGATAAAGAAGTGACATAAAGGTGTGCAAGTCTCCAAATATGGTCTGCATCACTTATGTTGCTTTCATAATTCATATACAAATGGAAGATGAAGCTGTTCCCTTTTGACAGGAAAAGTTCCCTACGATAGTGATTTGTTTTCAGGATATCAGAAATTTAATCTGCAATGGCATGTCTGTTACACTATGCGCCAATGCCTTCTCCTTTGGTGTCAGTTACTTAGTCCTGGAGAATGCTATAGATGTGAGTTGTGTATGTTTGAGATAAAATAAAAGATATGTTAAAAAAGATCATCTGGTAGGCAGTGGATTAAGACTCAGAAGAATTGTGTTGAATTCCAGTTTCCATTCATTTCAACCAAAATAAACAATTGGGTGTCTAATTTCAAGAATAACTCCGGATTTGATGTTCTGTGAGGCTTACATAGTACTCATAAAACAGAAATAACAGCCTCATATTGCATAGGAGTGTTGCCAGGATTCAGTCAATTTAGTGTTTGTGAGACATGAAGGCTCTTGCCTGACAGGAAGCATATACGAGGCACTGAGATATAGGGACTTTGATTTGATTCCTGCAGCCTTTTCTGTCATGCTTATTGCACCAATGTTTGCTACCTTCTCTGTAGCATTTATACCTTTGCAACAAATATGGTGTCAGCTGACACTAAAGGATGCTCCACAATCCCTCTGTGATGGTGAAACCATACTTTCTTGTTCCCAAGGTGCTGCCCAGCATAGTTCAGGATGCTGCAGTGGAAACTGCCAAATTTTCTGTGTTTGTGATGTTAATCATTATCCTCAGCCATGGGAGGAGTGGCCAAGCAAGGAAACAACAGCTGCTTAAAGACCCTTTCTTTACCCTGATTATCTGTGAGGCATACAGGCTTTGAGTCTTTCTCTCTCAAGGCTGCTATGTTGCCTCTTCTGGTTGACAATTATGCACTGCCTTTAGCTGGGGAAACGCAGATCTCCTGAAGCAATTTCCTGCAGATCCTGCAATATAATTATGCATTTACTTAAATTATTAGAGGATTTATCTGAAAGCATCTAAGCTCACTGCACAAACTGAGCTAGAACAAACTCCCACATGATGCAGGAAAACAAAGTCAAAAGCATGTGGCAAAAAGGAAACTTTTTGATAGTTACTGAGCCTCACTCTTTAGAAATAGGAGCAGTTGTAATCTGGGAATCCGATCCCCTGAGGTAGAAGACAGAGTCTGGGAGTGGAATGATCCCCCCACAATCCAGGAAGAGGTGGTCCACAATCTGCTACACCACTTAGATGTACACAAGTCTGTGAGACCGGATGGAATTCACCTGCAAGTTCTGACAGAGCTGGCAGAGTTGCTCACCAAGCCACTTACCACCATTTTTCATCAGTCTTGGTTCACCACTGAGGTCCCAGCAGACTGGAAATTAGCCAGTGTGACACCCATCTATAAGAAGGGCTGGAAGGAAGATCTGGAAAACTACAGCCCTGTCAGTTTGACTTCAGTGCCAGGAAAGCTGATGGAGCAGATCATCCTGCGTACCATCATAGAGTACATGCAGGACAATCAGATAATCAGGCCCAGTCGGCATGGGTTTATGAAGTGCAGGTCCTGCTTGACTAACCTGATCTCCTTCTACAACACAGTCATCTGCTTAGTGGATGAGGGAGAGGCTGTAGATCTTGCCTATCTGGGCTCTAGTAAAGCCTTTGATACCACAACATTCTCCTGGAGAAACTGGCTGCTCATGGCTTGGATGGGCATATACTTTGCTGGATAAAAAACTGGCTGGATGGCCAGGCCCAAGAGTGGTAGTAAATGGAGTTAAATCCAGTTGGTGGCTGGTCAGAAGTGGTGTCCCCCAGGGCTCAGTACTGGGGACAGTTCTGTTTAACATCTTTATCAATGACCTGGATGAGGGGATCAAGGGCACCCTCAGTAAGTTTGCAGATGACACCAAGCTGGGTGGAAGTGTCGATCTGCTCGAGGGTAGGGAGGCTCTGCAGAGACATCTAGACAGACTAGATGGATGGGCCAAGGACAATGGTATGAATTTCAGTAAGTCCAAATGCCAAGTTCTGCACTTTGGCTACAACAACCCCTGGCAGCACTACAGGCTTGGGGAGGAGTGGCTGGAAAGCTGCTCAGCAGAAAGGCACCTGGGAGTGTTGACTGGCAGCTGGCTGAACATGATCCAGCAGTGTGCTCAGGTGGCCAAGAAGGCCAATGGCACCCTGGCCTGTTTCAGGAATGGTGTGGCCAGTAGGAGCAGGGAAGTGATTCTACCCCTGTACTCATCACTGGTGAGGATGCATCTCAAGTACTGTGTTCATTTCTGGGCCCCTCACTACAAGAAGGACACTGAGGCATAAGAGCATGTCCAAAGAAAGGCAACAGAGGTGGTGAAGGGCCTAGAGCACATTTCTTATAAAGAGCAGCTGAAGGAGTTGGGGTTGTTTACCTTGTAGAAAAGGATGCTCAGGGGAGACCTTACTGCTCTCTACAACTACCTGAAAGCAAGTTGAAGAGAAATGGAGTCAGTCTGTTCTCCCACGTAACAAGTGAGAGAACAGGAGGAAATGACCTTAAGTTGCGCCAAGGGAGTTTAGATTAGATATGAGGAAGAATTTCTTTACCAAATGGGTTATCAGGCACTGAAATGACTTGCCCAGGGAAGTGGTTGAGACCCCATCCCTTGAGGTATTTGAGTTGTGCAGACATAGTGCTGAGGGATATGGTTTAGTTAAGGACTTCCCAGTGTTAGGTTAATGACTGGACTAGATGATCTTAAAGGTCTTTTCCAATCTAGGAAATTCTGTGATTCTGTGATTGGAATCTGATAGATGTGCATGACCATATCACTGTATATTTACAGACCTTGTCTTAAATATCCATCTGTGATTAGGTGGTCATCAAAGGGAGAGAAAGCCAAAATATAGTGCGCTTCTTTTTTTTTTTTTTTCTTTTCCCATTTCTCCAGTTTGAGTCTGAAGATCTGGAAATGTATATCTTGTTTCCTAGCTGTGAGTGGGTCTATTACATCCTTTACCAAAATATTGACAATAAGAAATGGAGCAGAATTCTCTCTCTTTCTTTCTTCCATGCCCACCCAAATAGTAAAAGTGAACAAGACAAGTTGTTCCAAGACAGTACAATTCACCAATGTGCAGCCATAATCAAGGTATTTGCCACACTGAGGACTACACCAAAATTACTAAAATGTTTTTGAATGAAGGAAGGAATAAACCCCAGACACCTTCCCTAACCAGTAATAATTTTCTGCAATCATACAGTGCGAGGGAATTTTAGCCATGGTGAATGCTTTCACATGCTTTTTTTCAGTTAATGTCTCAGGCTCAGAAGGGATAGCAAGTCTGGATTTAATCATGTCTCTAAAACTAGTTGAATCCTTAGGCACTACAGGAATGCAAATTGCTATTAAGTTTGAATCCCAGACATAAAGCTTAGAGGGCTGTGTTATTTTTCAATGCATTTCTTTATATGTAACTGTTGCAGAGAAAAGATGGTCCATAAAACCTTCTCAGCCAGCACACAAGTATATATCTTTCAGCTTTCCTTTAAGTATGGAAAAAACAAACTCTAGGCCCAACCTTCCCAAAATATACTTACTAGGAAGCACTGATAATTTACCTAAATTCATAAATATTTTCTCATTGTTTGATGACTTAAAAGGCCACCCTAGGACTGGGCTGTTCAGGAGATAGTGTGAACCAGGGTAGGTGGTGTCCTCCATGTTCCCATAAAACATGACAAAAGATAACTTGCAGGGATATGAACCCTCTTCCTCCTCTGTTAGATCATTGCTGCTTGGAGAAAAATTAGTGCACGTGGTTTATTCTCAGAGGTTAGAGTAAGTCTGAAGTACAAGAGAATGGATGAGGTTGGAAGGGATCTCTGGAGCACAGCTGGTCCATATTTTACCCATACATAGCTACACCAAGCTCTCTAGCTTTACATTCCTTGGAAGTGCTCAAAATTTTGGCACACATTAGGATTGAGGAAAAAGAAAGGAAAGGTTTTGTAACACTTCTGAGACCCTCTTGAAAATAGATGTGCTCTACTTCTGCCTTGTAGCTCCCCGGAGACAGTGTGCTGTCTCAGAAGGGAATGCGTAGTCTGAATATTAATGTCATTTTGTAATGAACGTTCTTGATTGATCTCTGTGAGAAACATTCCTTTACATAGCTGAGAAACCTTCTCAGTTATCTAATTCCCTCAGATGAACATACAAGGTCAACCTGCTTCATCTAGGAGACAAAAACAGTATTGAAAATAAGTGTAGACGATAAAACTTTCTATTTCTGTGGTGTTATATTTTTTTCTGCAATCAGCAGATCATAGAGAAGAAATCACCTTGGATTTAGTTTCCAATTCCCTGCAAATACAGAAATTCGTGGGACAAATACTACCAGGAGTCACTATTGTACCAATAGTATGTGTTGAAACTAAAATATTTTTCTATTTCTACAGTGCTCTGATAAAAGACGGAAAGACTTTTTATATCTTTCTGTGAAACAAAATACTTCAATGGTTAATAATGGCACTAATGCTACAAAACTACTTCAACAGCCCAGGTAGTAGTATTGGCAGCTTTATTAGTTCTAAGTGGTACATTAAATAGAATGGAAAAACCTTTATTTAAATTCTCAAGAATCACAGGTTTTGGATGAATTGTTTAGATCTATAAATTATGTAAAATTTGTAAAATTATGTAAAAGAATTTAGGTTCCACAGCTGACAGGATACCATTATTATTATTATTGCTGCTCTTCATCCATATGCTTACAGAATCATAAGAATTATTTCCAATAACTTATTTCAAGATTGCTTTGTGTTTTCTTGAGTTTTCTCAGAAAATACCCGGAATTTTGAGATGGCATGTGGCAAGAAAAATATTTCTATTCTTTTATTAAGGAATGAAATACCCATTGTTTTGGTTGTGCTTTTTATTTTTTGGGTGGTGTTGGGTTGGGGTTTTTTTTGGTTTGGTTTTTTTTTTTTGTAATGCATATTGTTACCTGAATGTATTTTAGCATTGAAGAAAAATTATTTCAAGGACAAAAGCTAACTAATTTTTATTTTTGTTCAATAAGCATAAATGGTAATAAAATCAACATATTTGCTTGTGGGTTGGATATTCAGACAGATTCTTAGCTTGAAAATTATTGCAGGGAAGAATGGCACCTTATTACTTAACGGAGCAGATCCATATGTGTGTTCAATGTTCTAATATATTTTCATTAGGAAGAGAGAAATAAAATTTAATTTTTTATTTATTTTTCTACTAGCTCTCTACACTAGCTCATTTTGTATAAACTAAGTTGTCTTCTAGTTCTCTGTGCAACAGCAAAATATCATCTACTTTATGTCTTTGTTTTCTATGCTGCTTTAAGGCTCTGAAGAAACCACAGAAAAACTGTCCAGAGACAGTTTATATAAAACATTTTGGCAAACATACAACTCTATGCCTTATGAAGTCACTTTTGATTCTTACGTATGGGGGTTTGAATCATTTGCTGTCATGAATTTATGCTTGCCTTCCTCATTATACAGCAGTAGTAAATGTAAAAAGAAGGTAGAATATGGAGAGAGGATAAAGAAAAATGAAGAAGGGAAGGTAGGAAAACTTTAGATGTATGAAAGAGCACTCGAGGGATGGGCGTATAGCAAAATGAGTTTCCTCTCAAATATTTTTACAAATACTTAGCGGAAAGTAATAGCAGTTGAAAGAATATATTGCAATGAAAATAAAGTAAACGTGGAAGCGTTTGGGGTTTTTAAATCCTGGATTTTGAAATGAAAAACCCTTTTCCTTTCCATCTCTACAGATACTTGACAAAGAAAAGGTTGTTAATATTTGTGTTTCAGCTTTTCTCAGTATTTTTCTAACTGTCAGAATTTGACACAAATAATTGTTTTCTAAATGTGGAAAGGCTAATGGTTTTAGTTCAGTTACTTCACTTGTAATGAGGAAAAAGTCAGACTTTTGAAGAAAGGAAAGAACCATAACAATGGATATTGCCCAGTCTGACCAGCTGCATAGCACAGCCTCAACATTACATTAAGGTCTGTGAGGGAATGAAATGTGTCTCTCAGGTGCTCTGACACATGAATTATTATTTTAAAAAGTAGTGGTCTCAATATTATCCCTTCTCCTCTTCTGCTTGTTTCGTTCAGGAAGAAAGGGATAATTTTGTTCTTAGATCCTGTTTCCCTTCTAATTAAGGGCTCTGCATTCTCCAGAAAGTTCTATGATTATTAATCACAGATGGAAGGAGACATGCAGTCTTTCAACAGTAGGTGAACCTCAGTATCTAGAGAACATGTCCCTCTTCCAGATTCCTAACTCCTCCTATGCATCTGTGAACATCTGTGAGCATGATCAGGCACTGGGGTACTTTCAAGGGCTGATCCAACTGTTCAGACACTTAGGATTTTTTCACAAATCCCAAGAGTCTTTTTCACAGAGATAACACCTCAACATGATAATGAGAACCTCTTCTGTTTCATCTGAGAAAGTCCAACAGGGAACAGAAACATCAAACAAACAAGAGAAGCTTTCATGTTTGGGAAGTTGACTGTTCTTCTACAACACATCTTCACTGTTTTTTACCTAGGGAAAAAAAAAGAAGTGTCTTTCTTTACAAGAGGGTTAATTATATAAATGAAGCATTTTCCATTCTAAAATACAGGATTAATGAAATGAACTCTTGGGACCTCTTAAAGTCTGATCCAAGGGGAAATAAAACCAAACACAATATAGGCTAATTGGCTGAATATGTTAAGTAAAGGAGGAAAAGAGAAAATGTGAACATGCATGGAAGTTTGAATAGATAGTTTAAAAAAAAAAAAAGAAAAAAAGAAGTTGATGACAACTGAACATTCATATTGCCATGGTGCAATATGGCTATTATTTGGAATGAAAACAGTCTGTGAAGAGTTGACAGGCTGAACTGATTTAAGGGGCTCAGAACAAAGCAATTATTTAGCAAAAGAAAAGTATAAAGATAGGTAAAGGTTTTCATAACTCTTGAACAAAAAACAACACAGTCTCTTTCCTGAGGTGTAGTAAATACTTTTTTCTCAAACTAATTTTCATTGTTGCAGGGAAGAGGGATACAGAGTTCAATATCAGGCATCCCGCGTAAAAACACTTCCATTATGCCCTTTGTTCCCATTTGAAGGCTGCATAGCAGCAATCACTGAGACAGTGTTTATTTGGATCTTTCCTCCTAGGTGAGGAAGTGATGAACAGTGAACAGCAATTTTTCTATTAGAGAAAGCTATGATAATAGCAAAGTCATTCTGAGGTAAAGTAATACCCCATACCTATAGATTCATCTTGGGTCCTATTGGGTCTGCCTTAAAAACCCATAAAGAAATCCTCATTCAAATTCATGACTACTTTACTTAACTTCAGTTATGAAATTATATGTTTAACTTGAAACTCCACTGTCATTTAAAAAACGATAGCTTGTGAGTATTGCACTTGTGGAGATGTGGTAGAAAACATAAGTCCTGAAGTTACACAAACCAAGAGAGGAATATAAAAAGAATGTTAAATATTTTTTGTATCTGTTGAGGTCTAACTGATGCTTCTCAAGTCCACACATTACATTTCATGAGGGCCTGATCCTAATGGTGTGTGTTAAAGTTGCTGTGATGGAATCAGAGCAGAGCACACTTCCACCTTCATGACAGAAATCCAGGGGGATTTAGGCTGAGAAATTTCTGGATCACTTCAGTGGTTTGGGACTATTCTGCCATGGTCTGTAAAAGCTGCTGGTGCCTGTGGCTGTGCTGAGGGAAAAGATTTACCCAAAGGGGTAACTTGTGACCAAGGGAGGTCACAAGCTGCAACTTCAATAGGATTAAATTCCTCCAGGATCAGCAGTGTTCTAGATTCTAACTTTAAATTGGAGGACTTTGTGTGCAGATTACTTCCCTTTTGGATCTGCCCCAAGATCTTCAGTATGAAATCAAGCAAAGTTTCCCTTTTATGAGATTTTGGATGCTGACTCCTGCCTTTTTTTAATCCCTATTTTCTTTTCCTCCAGTCTAGGAGTGGCCTCAGTAAATTGGGCATTTCTTCAACTTCTTCCTCATTTTTTTATTATTTTTTGTTAGGAGAAAGGAATAGAATGTAAACAGGTGAGTTGTTTAGTGTGCTTAATTGCATAGTTGATGTAGCCACTAAACTGAGAACACTTTTCAATGTGTTCTATTTGGTTGTATTGTTTTGGCTAAGTTTGGCTGGTACCACTACATTTACCAATCCTAGTTTTGTTCTAGTGATTTCAAGAGGCTTAGAAATACACTTCAGAATGTAAAGGAGGGGTTCTTTTAGGTAAAGGAGTCAGCATCCCCTCGCTTCCCATGAGGTTGGATCTAGTGTGTCTGTTTCCTCTGAGAGCAGGTCAGGATAAGCGTCTCCAGCTGGCTTAATGCTGCAGAGGATTTTTCACCTCTGTTTTGATTGACAGCGCATTTCAGCCTGGTTTATGTGGACAAAGCCAGCGAGTGAAAAGCAATAGGGCATGGATCCTCTGAGGCTTCAAAGCCAAGCTTTTCCCACTTAAATGTCAGTTGACTACTGTTTGTCAGCAGCATGGAAATCCCTGACAGAATGAAATTGAGTCTTTTCTGCTTGTTTAATACCCATGTGGCAATGGGCCATGTGTGATTCCACACTGAGAAGTAGAGCGTGCCCTGGAAGAGCACCGCAAGGTGAGGCTGCAGCTTTGTGAGCATCCAAAGCACAGACATAGCAGCAGGTTCAGGGTGCCCCAACTCCCTCTTTTGAAGACCCACCTCAGGGGCAGGGTAAGCTTCCCAATCTGCTTGCATTTTGTCTAGAAGAGGGTCTCCCAGGCAAACTTCCCACAATTTACCAAGCAGTTCTGTCTGGTTTGATGCTTTCTAGAGTGTATAATCATGCATAAGGATCGAGGGGCATAAGGATCCATCGGGTATCCTAGGGCAGCCTCCAGCCCTATTTATGAGTGTCTTCTGGCCCGACAGTGAGCCGGGATATGCAGGAAACAGCAAGGCTCTGTCTGGGCTCTGAGGGATAAGACATGGGGTAATCTGTATGTGAGGGCAGTAGGGTTAGGATTTTAAGGATGGGAGTCTGCAGTCCTTGCTTGCATCACTGACTTTTGAGGGGATTTTTTGGATATCAAGGTTGCTGTTTGGTGAGTAAGGTGTTTGAGAGGAAAAGGACCCTGACTCTTGTCTGTATCTGTGCTGAAATCAGGAACAGCACCTCTGCCATAAAAATAAATAGTCATGAGGGTTGCTCTGATGAAAATTATTATTTCATCTGTTTGTTCATAAGCCAAATGCTGCAGATGACTCACCATTGAGTGAAGTTCATACCACAGGTATCACTGCCTATGTAAACAGTTCTATTAATTGTTTGCATTTAGTTCTGTTTGTTAATCTCCTTTGGACATGTTGTTTGCAGTTGTCATTAAGATAAATTTGCACCCTCCCAAACTGCAAACAAAGACTGCCATCCCAACCAGTTTATTCATGCCAGTGGTTTCAATTAGCTGAACTCTGAAATATATCTGTCTTAGGAAGAGAAGTACCATACCTAACAACTAATTTTTCCTCTGTGTCAAAATAGCAGTATCACAATGAAGATCTGATCTCAATGACCGGAATAGAACTATGAATAATAGTATCTAATCAAGATATTAATTAAAACTTGTAATATCATCTTAATGGGAACATGCTGCAAAGTTAAATTGGAATTTTTTTCCCTTTTAAATTAGCACAGTCAATTAACAGGTGTTCTCCATATGTAATTATTTTCAGTGGGATGAAAAGCTGAGTTAAACATTATAGCCAGATAGGGGTAGATTACGGTCAGACACTTCGAGAGGATGAAGGCAGAGAGGAGTGAAAATGTGGACAGGATGGTCTGGCTAAGTTCCAGTTTGCTAATCACATCCTACTTAGTCAAAGCTGCCTGGAAGTTTCAATTAGTTGCTTCTGTTCTCGTCATATTTCCTTGGAGGAATGGGTGCTTTGCAGTATAAAATTGAAAAGCTGCTTTCCCCCATGTGTGCCTGCCTTTAACTCTCAAGTGACACAAATTTCAAATAACATATCTATTTCAAGTTCATTTTTGTGTGCAGGAAACGCTTTTCACTTTATCTCTCTGTATAGGTATTTGTGTATGAACATACATATGTATGTTTTTCTTTAAAGGCTACCTACAAACTGGGTCTTTCTGTGGGTAAAATAGTGCTTTTGCTTTTCTCATGGAACATCCTGGATGAAATTTTGTCACACTATTTGCTGCTGAAATACCTGGTTCTGTATTTTCTAGTTTTCTAGTTGTAAAACTGGTGGCCTTACCGGCTAATTCAGTTCATTGCCCAGACTGATTTTGTATGTTTTGACAATCATGGTCTATTATTGAGCTTCCACAGCAAGAAGACTTTAGAATCAGTCCCATTTGATGGGCTGGTGATGACAGGGATTAAAATGGGAATATCTGGGTCTGAAGGCATGGGATAAATTACAAAATTGGTTGTCCAGAAAAAAAGCCCCACATTTTTTATTATTTTGGTATTTGTCAAGTAGACTACTGAGCATCTGTGATTACTTACGTGTAGAGGTCATCAGTGTGACTTGATCTTGGGATTTAAGTCCCATAATGCTAAAGGGAGGCCTCTCCTCTTCAAGTAAAACTGAAGGGGAACTGGAGAATTAGCTCTATTTACCCTCTTTTAAAATGAATATTCAACATTTAAGCAAACAAAATCTCTTTCATTCAAAATCCACAGCCTGCAAAAATTAGTGGGAGGTTTTCAATGAACTTCAGTAAGCATTGGTGATAAGTGAAAATAATTAATTTTGCAGGAATAAGAATGTCTGAACAGCAGTGAATAGGAAATCATAGGAATGGTTCACATTTATATAGAATTCTTCCCCTAAGGATTTCATTCTTTGAAAATTGACTCCTTGAACAAACTTTAACTCCAGTTAAATATACGTACATATAGGAAGACATTGTTTTATTTAAGAAGATTTTTCTTTTCCCCCATCATACATAACTTCTTAAACATGGATTTTTTCCCGGTTTCTGGTTTCTCAGTATTTCTCATCACCTCTAGCCAGACATCAGATTTCCTAAGACAGCCACATCCCTGTCTTGTCAGGTTATTAATTATCACAGCTGGAGTTAGGGTGTTGTAGCTGTTCTTTGCTGCTTGTCATTTGACAGTAAACTGGGTGAAAACTAAGTCTTTGGAGAAAATAGGAATAAACCCCGACATTTGTATACAGTGCACATTACATGAACAGCTGCTGGGTTATTTTTCAGACTATCTCTGATGTCTCTTACTCTTCTTTCTTGAATTTCTCTTTTCAGAGATCTTAAAACAGAAAATAATGTGATAGCAGACCGGTACAGAAGGTAGCAAATTGTTGCTGAAAATATCTTGCTTTACTTAAATATATTTCCCAGAAAACTGCAGAGTGAGGATGAAGTAGGGTGGTGATGAGAGGATACATTCCAAACAAACAAGAGACCTCTTCCAACAAGTCTGTTTACCAGGAACCACTGGGGGATGCTAAATTCCCTACATCTATCTGTTGTCTGAAATCACTCATTTAGGGGGTGATTTGTTTGGTTTGGGTGATGACTTGGTCATTCATTTCATGAATGCTTGCAGTGGTGAATGTGACTTCAGTGGTGAATGTGACTGGCTGGGTGAAGTGGGTTTACAGAAGGATGTTGTTTGCGTTGCCAGGAAGCTTTCTGCGAGCATGTATGCCACTTGCACACTAAGGTGAGGAAAGACTCTTCAAGAGGCATTAGCGGTCCATGAGGAAGTTCAGCCCAGGGATACTAGGAGGTGCAAATGCAGCAAAAGGACACTGCTAAGAGCACGGAGCCTGCAGAAATTGTCCTTTCCTTAGCTTCTGAGGCACTTTTGGGACTGATGTTGAGCAAGGGCATAAAGAAGGTGTTGAAGAAGTCTGTGCAGCCCACACCAGGAGCAATCATCTCCTGAGAAAGTTGAATTCATATTTGTGTGAAGCTTATTTTTTTATCCCAGTATTCCCCAGGTTTAGTTGTTGTAAGACTCTGAAGAGCAGACAGTATCCAGGAGAGGGCAGTGCTGTACTCATACATCAGCTGGATCAGCTTGGAAAGCCAGAACTGTTGTGGAAATACTGTGAGTGGTGAGAAATAGCTCTTCTCATGTAATCAGTTCACTTAATTAGCGACAGATTATTCTGCCACATTTATATTAATTTTATTTTTGTTTCTGGTCAATCTCTGTCATGGAAGCCACTAGATGTTGTCGAGGTAAATTGTGACAGCAATACTACCTTGTGGTTTCATTTTTCATTCTAGTTAGAATGAGGTCTGGGAGGAAGAAAAGGGAGGGATGTTCATCCTAAGATATAATTTAATAATAGCTGAAAAGGAAAGATTTTAACACCCAAGGAACACTTTGCAGTGTTTCCTGAAAGTGAACAGAGTCTGTCTCCTTTCTCCACAAGTTTCGCTGTGCCTAGATCCTTCAGCCTGGATATCCATCACCTGTAACTCACCCACAGACTGTACAAGGCTTCCTCATTTCTATCATCCCAAAGGACCCCAGCAGCCTTGGCTACATTCAAATATATCTAAATCAGTTGAGATCAGATCCTTTTGTTGCTTTGCAGCATAGTACCACAGCCTTAAATCATGGAAGGAGGTTGGGAGTGAGCTGATTAACAAAGCTCCTAAACTATGGAAGTGGCAAACCATGCATTTGAACAAACTGGAGCCAGACAGTGAACTGTAGTGTTCCACCGGACATGAAAAATACATAGTTCATCCTGGCCTCCATCTTGGAAGAAAGAGAGAATGACAGATGCACTTCAGGTCCCAGGGAAAGATGTATGAGGATCTGTGACCTGAAGTCTCCCTGGAGCCACAAGAAGTGTCCGGCACTCCATGCTGACAAAGGATGTTTTCTGCCCAGCAAGCTGAAAGACTGGGACATCAACCTGTGTCTGTATAAAGGCTTCTGGCAGTACCTGTCATTTATCTCTTCTGTACTTTGTTTTAGACACAGCTACTTCTTTACTATCTGAGTTTCTTTTGCCAAGTGTGTATTCCTATGGTTGCTCCTCTGCTGAGACCTACATGTTTAGATTCTGCCTCCCACCTCACTGCAGCTCAGTCGGCATCCCAGAGATGCTCACCATACAACAGCCTCTCTTCTGCTCCCAAACCAGTCACAGCTGTGAGCATCACCACCATTCCTCTGGACATGTCTATTTGTTGCACGACTATTACTCACTCTACGCCATGAAGCTTAAATTTCAGTGCTCAAGTAACTTGAGCTGGAGAAGGCAAATTTCTTACCTGCAGCATTTTAATGGCACTCCTTCTACTACCAAACCCCAAAATTCATCCCCCTCTTGCATGTCTGTGTCTTGCATCAGAGACAGATTTCCTTGTGGGACAAGCACAGGGAAGAAAAGGAGCAATGAGGGGCAAACAACAACGGTGAAGACCAAATTCAAAGCAAACAGGGTGTGATTCTTCACACAGGGTGTAGTTAAGTTCTGAAAGCGTTGATGAAGGTTATTGTGGAAATCATTCATTTATCTTGTTTGGGGGGAAAGATGAATTCTTGAAATCCTCTTGAAAGATGAATTCTTGAAAAAGAATATCTATTTCATCCCTGCAAATACTGTATTTTAGAAACAAAACGCACCTTGGGAAGTGATGCTCTGAGCCTTTGAAAGTCTACTATTATATGGGCTAAAAACAATGAAAAAGTTGACAACTAGATGAATTTTCATCTTTACATCACTCAAATGTCTTAGTCATGTTGCATACTAGCATCAACATTCAAAGAATCATAGAATTGTAGAAATGTCTGGGTTGGAAGGGACCTCTGGAGGTCATCTAGTCCAACCCCCCTGCTGAGAACAGGGACATCTTCAACTAGAGCAGGTTGCTCAGAGCCTTGTCAAGCCTCACCTTGAATATCTCCAGGGATGGGGCCTCAACTACCTCCCTGGGCAACTTGTTCCAGTGTTCTACCACCCTCATGTAAAGACGTAAAAATCTTCTTCCTTACATCCAATCTAAATCCACTCTTTTCTAATTTAAAAGCATTGCCCCTTGTCCTTTCACTACAGGCCTTTGTAAACAGGTCCTCCCCAGTCTTTTTGTAAGCTCCCTTCAGGTACTGGAAGGTGGCTATTAGGTCTCCCCAGAGCCTTCTCTTCTCAAGGCT
>JAAGNO010031243.1:0-34628 GCA_033439905.1 Ceryle rudis
CCTCTTCCCTCTTCCCTCTTCCCTCTTCCCTCTTCCCTCTTCCCTCTTCCCTCTTCCCTCTTCCCTCTTCCCTCTTCTTCTCTCTTCTCTTCTTCTCCTTTTTTTTCTTTCCTCTCAGCCTGTCTTCACAGCAGAGGTGTTCCAGCCCTCTGACCATTTTTATGCCCTCCTCTGACCCACTCTAAAGGTCCATGTCTTGTCTTGTGCCAAGGACTCCGGAGCTGGACACAGTACTCCAGGTGGGCTGCCAAGGAGTTGCAGCAGCACACATTTTATTATTTTTTTACAGTCCTGAAAAAATATGTTATTTAGGGTCCTGATGGAATTGGAGTCATTTTGTGTGTACAAAATGAGTTAATGCAGGCTTGTCTTTAATGAGGTTGCTTTTGGTGGCAGTGACAGACCAGGTTTCAAACTGGCTTTTTTTTTTTTTTTTTGGTAAACACTAAGAATGGAAATGAAATGGACTTTTGTGTAGAAAAAGTAGAAACCTCATTTTTTTAGAGCTTTTCATACTAAATACTTTTTTTTTTTGTGTGTATTTGGAAAACGTACCAGACATGTATCAGATATAATTCCCAACTGGTAAAATATATTTTGTGAAGAGAGCAGCTTCACATTTTATTGGCAAATAGGGGAGAATTTATATCATTTTTTAAAAATAAATATTTGTCTTAGTTTGAGAATGTCTTGTTTCACAGTGCAGTAAAACTATTTTTTTACCCTAAGTCCTGTGGCTATATCTTTTGTGGGTACTTAGGTGAAACATTTCACCTTTTGCTACTTGGAGTTTTTGTAGAAGTTGTGAGTTCAATTTATTTTGCAGAGAGCGGACAAACCATGGATAATACCTGTAAATCTAACCTGATCCATTTGAATAAAGTTTATGCTGAGGTCTTAACACTTCAGTGAGTGAAGAAGTGGAAAGAGAATACAAAATTGAAAAAATACACATTTAAAGCTACTTGTGTAGCAGTTTACTTTCCTGCTGCTCTTTGAAAAAAAAGAAATGGGGGCAGGGAAGAAAACAGTGTCTTTAAATAGCCTGTCAGGCTGCTGCTGCATCTACTGCCTTGTGTGACAGATACTGCATTTCTCATTAATGGTACCTTGCAAGTGCCTGTGGTTGCCATAGTAACTATCGCTGAGCCTTATACCTTAAATTTATCCTGACAAAGGTTATTGTGGCAATTCCTACTAATTGGCTTTTTTTTGCTGCTGCTATTTTTAACTCATCCCGTCCTCTTCTATTTAAGTTACAGATCCTAAATGGAATGAATTGGCAGAATAGCAGTGGGTGACAAAATGCTTTACAGGGCAGGAGGAATTGGCAACTAAACTCTATATTTTGTTCTTCAGTGCCTGGTCAGAAAAATCTAGATCATAACATTCAGTGGTAACTAAAATGTTACCTGTTTTGTCCTTCAAATGTTTTGATATAATATAATATAGATTCACTTGAAACAGCGTTTTGGTTCATGCAGGCTTCTACTGTTTATTACCAAATATTAGTCATGCTGTTGATTACCAACAGAGATACAAGGAAATAGACCATATCCTGAAGACCTGAAAAGCTAATTTCAAATAAATCTCTAATAAACAGAAGATTGTACAGTAAGAGAAGTTAGCCTTCTGCTATCTTAGAACCTGGGACCGATGCTGTGTTAGGACAAATGCAGTTACCTGGCATCTGCCGGTACAGCAGGCTGAATTAAAAAGTTATTCATAGGCTGATGATATCATTGTTTAATTTCCTGTAGATGTTTTAGAGGACGACTGCCACAACATTTCCAGTGGCTAAGTACTCTCAAATTTCATTGCTTGATTGACTTCAGTTATGTTTTACAGGCTTAGGACTGAGACAGCAAAGCAGTGACTTGATGAGTAGTCCCAGAGTATTTGTTTCGTAGGTAGAGAGCAATAGAGAAGAAAAGTTACAGGTAGAATGGTGGCTGTCAACCACTGTAACTTTTGATAGTGTGGAAGGAATAGTTCAATTCTGCTGAACAGCAAGAGATGTGATTGTGGCTATGATAAGGTACAAAATGTAGCCATAAAGAAGGCAGCATGACAGAAGGAAATCAAGCTCTGTCATTAGAGGGATGGAAAGGACAGAGGTTTTTCAAGGTTTCAGTCAGGTGAAGGATACAGATGTGCACTCAACCCATTGTTTTACAGTCAGTCAACGTCTGCATGCCAGAGTTCACCCAGAGGTGCAGCCAGCAGTCATTTTGTCCTTCTTTCTTTTGAAATCCATGAGAAAAACTGTCCTGGTTTGAGTGAGAACAGAAGTGTTTCTGGTCAGTGATTTCCCTTCCCAGCTCAGCTCCTCTGCCTCCCTGCCCTGGCTGCAGGCAGCAGCTGTTTGCACAGGCAGTGGCTGCTGCTGGCAGTGAGAACACCCCATGGGCAGAGTCAGTACCGAGGGGGGTGCAGACCAAGGCCACTTCAGTCCTCATGTAGTAGATTGGTACTTAAGTTTAGGGCACATGAAACACAATTGACTTCTGGAACATAAAGGCTGCTGCATTCAGTTGCTTTGAAGCCCAAGAATACATCCACTAGAACTTCTTGGAACAATTTAATTTTCTTTCCATGCTTTTCAGAAGGAGCTTACAAGGACTGTAAATTCATGTCTGAGTGGAACTTTGCTACAAAGTTAGAAAGATCCCTATAGAAATTTGAAAAAAACCAGTAAATGGAGATCTGGGAGTTCCGTACCTCCTCAAGGGCTATGCAGGGGTATGTTTTATTCAGAATTGGTTTTGGGTGTATAACTTTGATCAGAAGCCTTCTTTTTAGTATAAAAACAAAGTGGAAAGCTTTGGAAGATTGTCATTGGCTTTCAGCATTTTAAATTCTCCTCCTTCAGCTTGAACAATAAGATGGAGGAGACCTCTATGCTAAATAGATGGACAGCTTATATATCTTTTTTTTACAGTAAGTCTATCTTTTATATGATTTAAAATGAAGGTAACAAACCTTTGTGGACTACAGAATTGGCATTTTGTCACTGTGAAGCGAGTTCGGTGTGCTTCTTTAGAAACTTCATTCTCTTTCCTTACCTATTTGATGCTGCAATGCCTAACACACTGTTGGGCTTTCTAGGTTTTCCTATATTCTTCACTCGATACATCTGAACAGGAACAGAATTCAGAACTGGTATTTGCTAATTTTTTTGAAACTCAAGTGATTTAATGTAACAGGGAGTGGACTGGAGTAACGACGTCCATCTTGCGTATTTTTTCATCTGTATGCTTAAGTGCATTACAAAATAGGTATATTTTGTGATTTTGTACCTGAGAGGCAACATAGTAAGTGATTTTCTGACTGTCAGTCAGCAGGGAAGTGCCAAAGAGCAGAAACACACTCTGCCTTTCTGGGTTTGCTGTGGCTGATGCTGTAGATGGCCAAGTTCACTGCCCTGGCAGCAGCTGAACGTGTACCACATACCTGGATGTAGGTATACATGCAGTGATACAAAGAGCTTGGATGCATAAGGAGCATCTTGAAGATTTCCAGAAGTTTTTACTTGAAATATATCAGCAATAGTGGTCTGAAATGTAAATGATGATTTGCAGTCATGTAGAAAATCACAGCTTTGGTAAAGAGAAATTGTTTCTTCCTGTGGTCAATCCTGGAAATGGCAGAGCCTGTTGGACATCTGAAATTAAATATGGGTTGAAGAAAACATCATTGACCTGCTGTTATAATTTTTGAAGCTTTTGAAGCATTTAAACTTAAGTTTCATAGCAAATTATACTCGTGCTACATAAAAGAATTTGCGGCTCAATGCCTGTTGAAGAGTTTTTCTTCTAGTGTTGACTTTTCTATTGTGTTGACCATTAACTATAATTTTTGTTCTTCCAGCAATTTTATATCTTCGTTTTGTTTATAAATCCATTAACAATGGGTTGTTTTATTCCTGTGTGGGTGTTCTCCCTGACACAAAGTGATTCTGATCAGTACTTAGGTTTTCTATTTGCTGCTGCAGGAATTACAGAAGATTAAGGTATAATACAAAGTTACAGAAAAAGAAGAAAATACTGTTTTAAGTTGCAGCAGTGAGTGTTCTCAGGTCTTTCACTTAGGCATACAGAATGTATCTAGGTAGTAATTATCGTTGGAGAATGTCTAAAAAGTATTTTTGATAGAATATAATATGTTGTTCTGAATTATGAACTCCACATTTTATTCATAAAATACTATTTCATCCTAAGACCACTGGAGTCAGTGCCTTGTGCAATGATCCGTAAAACAGGGAAACAACAGACACAGAACTATCTGCAGTTTTAAGATTGAATCCTGACTGATTCCAAACAGGTAGCAAAGTTTTGGAAACAGCGCATTTTCTTGACCAAGTAAGTGTTGGAGTATCTTGATCCATGTATATAACACAGTCGTCTTGGAGTCTGGCTGCAGGGGGGGAAGGGGGGGAGCAGATTTTTTACAAAGACTATTCGTGGTAAATCAAGAGAAGGCTGGTCTAGAGTGGAAACCACAGGAAAGACTGCCTTTTACCAAAACACTGACCAAATCTTTGACAAGTGGAAGGTGCTTCAGTAGGTGGGTTGGACTGCCTGACCTCAAGAAGTCCATTCCAACCTAACTGATTCTGTGAAAATGTATTTCATTAATATATTTGATGAAGCATTCAGATCCAAACCAAAACAGTCTTAAATAAGTTTCCTGAGTAATGAAACCATACCAATTATCACTAATAATACAAAGAAAAACTTTGACTTGCTCAAGCTGTCAGGAGTTTATGATTTGTATTGTAATGCGTAAAGATAAAATTTAATGTCACTTTAAAAAAAATGTAAATTTCGTTGCAGCTTTTATAAGACCATTATCCTCCACAGGCTTTCACAAACCTCTTACAGTGAGTCAATCATAAATTGGATTCATGTGGCAAGAAGACACAGAAATGTGTTTACCACATGAATACTCCATTCAGTTTCTAAATTTGCCTAGTTATCTGGAATTATCTAGGTCTGGGATTTAATACGGACTGCAAAGCACATTCTGGAAAAAGCCAAAACACACTCGACACTAAATACTAACTGAAATTGTTTGAAAGTTGGGTATATGACTACCGGTCACTGAAACTCACTGTCCACTTATATAGGCCGTACTTTGTCAGCACATCTATGATGATGTTATGGGAAACAATGCCAAAGGCTTTACTAACTTGGAGATAGAAACAACGTCCAAGCAAGTCACCTCATAGTATAATGCAATGAGGTTGTTAAAGCAAAGTTTTCCCCTTCATAAACCTGACTACTCCAAATCACTTTCTTGTTCTTCATGTGTTTGGACATGGTTTCCATGGCAGATTTTTTCCATCAGCAGGGGTTGCGATGAGGCTGACTGGCCTTTAGTCAAAAATCTAACCAGGTCTTTGTAATAAACTCTGTACCCTGCTTTTCTGTCTTTTTAGAAACATTATTGCTGTATGATACTAAGACGTACAGTAGGTACCTCAAGATTCTTAAGTGCATCTTTGATCTACAAAAGTTAATTTGAGGACTGTTTCTTCTGGGTGCCAGACCTGGTAAAAGTACCAGACCACCAGAGAGAGAGCTCCCACAATGGACAGTAGAGTACAGTCTTTCCAGCAGGTGGAAGTGGGGGGAAGACCATTCATGATTCTGCGTACCTCCCAAATACTTTAAAAACTGCAGAGGCTGAGGCTTAAGACAGCTCTAATTAAATCAGTTTATTTTACCAAAAAATGGGTTTAAATCCCTCAAAAGGTAATTAACTTCATGTGCCCTGAAGCCATGCATATGTGGCGTGATAAACACCGTGATTTTGGTTTTATTTTCAGAAGAGGGAATCTAGTAGTTACAGTGAGGGTTAGTGCTCTGCTTGCCCTTTCCAAACTCCCTTTTTGAAGCTGGTTTTCAAGCAAACCAAGTTTGATGCAATTGATTTTTCTGTTCTGTCATTACTAAGTTTTGAATTCGCCAGTAAATTGAAGACTAGAGGTCTCAAGGATAGATTTAATTCCTAAAAGTTCTGTCAAAAACATTGAAGGTCAGAGGGAAAAGAGAAAAATCAGTGCCCCTATTCTGAGGAAGACAGGCAGAATTTAGTGAGTGCATATTTGATTTGACACCTTGAGCTTTTTGGTTGTTTGGCAGGGAACATGGAGAAGAGTCAAAGACCACACATTTTGATGAAACAGACTTGATTATTCTTTCTGCTTATGAAATAAACTCTGACTGAAAGTAGCGTTCTCTAAAATTTCCCAGAGGGAGGGATTTTGTCCAATTACTTCCTGTACTTCCATTTTACTTTCGTTAAAAAAGATAACTGAGTTTCTGTCTCCATGTAGGATAACTTGTTATGTTGCTTTAAGGAATATAGTAACTTGATAAAGAACAGAATCCTAGTATTAAGTGTACGCTTTCTGTTACGGACTGAGTTTTCTAAGACATGATTCTTTTAAGCTATGTGACTTCTGCTCCCATGTCTTTGAAGAACATTTTTAGAAGTCCAACCATTTATCTTCTCTTCTGAAGGGACTTGGTCCTGATTGATGAAAGGAATAGGAAGGTTCCCTGCAGACCAGCAGATGAGTGAGTTGTGTAGGATGCTGAAAGTCCTCCCTTAACTGACAGTGATCCACGAAATACGATGTTGAATAAAAATGGGTCCTTCTGGGGTCTAACCTAATGACTTTTTGTCCCTTATTTTTAAGAAAGTATTGTTTTTAAGGTTTTGTTTCTCATTACTCTTCTCTAATTTGATTGGTAATAAATTAAACTAATTTCCCCAAGTCAAGTCTGTTTTGCCTGTGATGGTAATTGCTGAGTGATCTCCCAGTCTGTATCTCGACCCATGAGCCTTTCATTATATTTCCTCTCTCCTGTCCAGCTGAGGAGGTGGAATGATAGAATGGCTTTGGTGGGTACCTGGCATCCAGACAGGGTCAGCCCACCACAGAGGGATATTCCTGTGCAAGCAGTAGGACTAAGCACACATCTACTAAATCCAGCATCAATACCCTTACCATTGATTTTAAGAGCCACTGAGTTTACAGAAGAAAGGAACCTAGCTGTAGACTATTCTGTGGCTATAGGAACCTCAAGAAAGAATCATCTTGCTGCTCATTATAACTACCTCTCACCTTCACAGATCGTTAAGACTATTGGTGTTTCTATCTTGGGACCTACATAATTAACATTAGTGGTTCATGAATTACTGCTTCCAAGAATGTTTTCCTTAGTGGGCAATGTCAGATTCAGAAAGAATTTACTTCTCTGTGACATTTTGAAAATGCGAATCTTTTTCAGGTGATAATCACTATTCTTCTTTGTAGGGATAACAGATGTCAGTATAGTGACAATGACTCCATCATACTCATCTTTCTGCAACACCACCAGCTCTGATATCTTTTTCAGTCACAGTTTATCAGCCTCTTAATTCCAAGTCAGTGATCTATATCTGGAGCTACCCGTATGTTTCTTTTTATATTGTTCTTATTCTCACCTCAACTGATAAAAAATCACCGTTACCACTTCTTTCATTACCCACCTATGCGCGCAGCTTGCACACAAGATTTTGATGTGCACTGCAGCCTTTTCTCATTTTTTCTCTTTGTCCCTTCTGCAGAGATAGCATCCATCAATATTAACATTTCGGCTCTCTGATTTATCTCATTACATTTCTGCATTACCAGCCAAGTCATAATTTCCTTCCTGTAATGTCACTTTGAGCTCATTTCCCATACACTCTGCATGTGTATATAGACAATTACTGGGTTTATTGCTTGCTTCCTTCCTACTGGCCTTGCCTTTTCTCCTTTGTCTTTATCTTCCAGCGTTCAATGTCTATTAAAATAGCTCTGCACTGAATTGTGACATCCCAGTCTAAGTTCCCAGCTGTCTGAAATAGGATGACAGTACTAGCCTCCTGTATTTTCTTGTATTTGGATTGCTGGTTTTTTAATATGAACTGCCCATCCTTTCCACAAATAGCAGGAATCAGTCACGTTTCCAGTCCCATCTGCTGTGCACAGTTCTAACAAACCACTGGAGTCATATATCTGAGTGAAACCACACAGAGGGCAGTGAAACCACCAACCAACTAGTTAAGGGTTGCTCATTCTGCAAAACAAGGATAGTTTGCACTGTCGGTTCATAAGCAGTGAATTTCTAGTGGTTTGAAAAGCAGTAGGTGGCAAGGAGGACACCTTTTTCCAAGGCCAGCAAACCTTTCTCTCTCACAACACCGCACAGGCCACAGTGGTTTCCTGCTAGGAAACAGCCCCTGCACCTTGGCACTAGAGAGACAAATGCTGCGCCTGAGAACAGCAGCTGGAAGCGATGCCTAAGGGGATGCACAACTCGCTGGTGCTTGGAGGCCAGTCCGATGTGGGGACACACTCAGGGAGGTGCAGGTTATACTGGAGGACTCGTACCATTTTTCCCCTACCTGGAGGCAATTCCAGCTCTGCAGCTGGAGCAATGCCCACAGCGTTTGTCCCTTGCCAGGGCAGCAGGGACAGCATTTTAAACTTTGGCTCTTCATGCTGTCTCAGAGCTCATATAAAACTTTAAGCTCTATACCTGGGCCTCCACATAGTTCTCTATGCTCAGCTGAATTCCTCCCCAAAACTTCAATGCCATATCTCCACTCAATAAAAAAAGAAAAGGCTCAATGCTCTCTTGCATCCCATCTTTCCCCAAAACTAGAGGTGCTTGTATGTACTTCATTGTTCACTAGAGGGCAACATTGGCTTAAAAATCAGTTTCTTTGTCTTTGCTTGCACAGAAAAGGGGAGTTAACACAGAGAGAACATATACAAGAATCAACCAATAGACTACTCCGAGGGCAGAAAAAAATACAGTCTCTATTGCAGTGCTAAGGAAGTATCTCAGATTGGAACAGAAATCTGTAGTGACTAGAGGACAGGGATGAAAGAAAAAAATATTTCAGAAAATAAAGTCTTCATTCAGTGGGGTATTTAAATGTGCTTTACGAATCTGAAGCAGGGCTTTAGCTCTGTTATCCTCAGTCAGGCTATACATTATTTAGGCAGCATCTTAGATATGTTATGTAAAAGTTTTGCTGAAGAATAAGAACTCAGAAATGCTTCCAGACCTGGAAAAAAACCCATTCAAATCAGGAGGAGATTGGGGAGACCAAGAGGGAATGGAGGGATGTGGGCTGGGCCCTGAAGAAGACAGACTCTTGAGGTAGGAAGCTATTACATGAAGAAATAACTTAGAAATTGAAAAGAGAGACAGTAGTGAATCTGGGGGCAAGAAGAGCTAAGCCAGAGTTTCTTGAAGGAAGAAAGTTGCAGGTGTGAACAGAGACGGATCTGTACTCAAGAGCTCTTTGGGCTGGTGCAACAACTAGCACAGACAGAAATTCCTTCTGCTTTTGTCTGACAGTTTCTACTTGTCTTTTTATCCTCATTGAGAGGGACAACTACTCTTGTTTGTTACCTCTGCTGCCACAGTCGGATTGTTATCCCTCATAATGCTGATGTAATTATGTCCCCAGAGAGCTGTGCCTGCAGGCAGCAGTGTGAGCCTGCTGAGCCTCTCCTGCTTGGGCTGTGTGCTCCTGCAGCTCTGAACTGTGCTGCTGCCCACCCCTTACCTATTCTGGACACTCCTGCTGGGAAACAACAGCCTGGATGCCCACTTAGCAGCTGCATGCTGGTAAATAGAATGGTGTTAGAAGTACCTGAAAATGTTTTGGCTAAGAAATAATGTGGCTTGTCAGAAGTTTATAATGCAGTTTCACAACTGGATTTGAAACAAGAAGCTAGATTCACACAGTCCTCTATGGCAAGCATTCCTCCATGCTAGCCTGGGTTGCTGAAGAGATTCAGGAGGAGTGGGACATGCACACCCCCACTGAGGTGACATTGGGTAACCGGGGCTGGTCAGATAACAGTTGTGCCTGATCTGCAGTCTCACTGATCCTGCTGCAGGGCTGTTGCGGTGGCTGTAACAAGCACTGCTCAGGAGCCCAGACACAAAGTGAGTCTGCTGAGTCTCGTATATCCTGTGTGAAAATCCATACTTGGCCTCTGCCTCGCTGCACTTCTGCATCTCACAATTTCTCTCCCCACTAGCCCTCCCAGAGATGGTGCTGCAGAGATGGGCTGTAGAGGCAGTGGTCTCGTGGTCCTCCCAGACTGCTGCCTCCTGCTACGGGGCCCGACACACGGACTCGTCTGCCTCACTGCATCAGCAAACACCCCAGACACCTCCTGAGCACTCAGAAATGGAAATGTTTAGGGGGAAATTATAGTAGGGTGAAACTATAAATAAATGATGAGTGTGATACTGGCTTAGCTGCTACTGTGACTTTCCCATTCACTTTGACTAAAGAACCCTGAGTATCAGAAGTACCAAAACCTTGCAAATCTGGGAAAGCCAGTCTTCCTCCTTAAAACTATCTAGCCCTGTATCCTTCCACAAACAGCTCAGAAATTTGGTGTTGGCAAGTGTTTGCACAGCCAAAACTTGCCTAGTGCCATGTAGAAACCAGAAAAGTCCCCCAGGATGATGTAAACAGATTTATCAAGGCCTGGCTATACCCTGTATTGACTCTTTACTCCATCCATACTGCCGCGCATTTTTTATCTTTCTTTTTGTGGACTGAAGAATGTAAAAATACATGCCCTGAAGCCAAAAGCTCATGCTTTTCCTACTGATGAGAAAAGATCAATCCATGAATCTAACAGCTGCCCTGCTGTGTTTGTTGTTCTGGAAGGGCATGTTGTTGTTCTGAAGTGGGCATATTGGCTCCATTCTGCCAAGAGAGGTGCCAGGACTCAAGCCTGTGGGAGCTGTTGTGTTGAGGAGTAGCAAATTTGATGGAAAAAATATAGCAAAGAAACAGTTCTTCGGTTCTCGGAAGGCCGAGTTCTCATTTGCTTGCCTGCTAGCAATTCACAACCTGTATAGGATTCTGAATACTAAGCACCTGCTTATCGGCTCGGGACTGCTGGCAAGATACTCAGTCAATAAACACATCTGAATGCAAACTGACAGGGCGGGTGCTTCCCGGCATAGCAAGCTGGTGGGAGGCTGCTGCTCACTACGTGTGCCCACAGCCTTGTGCTCGGCAGGAATGTCATATGAAGGGCGACCCTGAAAGACAAGTTTGGCTTGTCATGCTGCCACCAGGAGCTGAAGGTGCAAATGGTGTTGTCACAGAAGAAGCATGACTGCTGTTGCACCTCATTAAGAGCACAGAGTTCGAGTGGCCAGTAACACCGCTTTAAAAGAAACCCTGAGTAAAATAATACTTGCTCTAAGGCTTTCAAAAAAGGGTGCAATAGTGAAGCAACCCAAGGAGTTCCCCATATCCTGCTTGTAAGCAGTGTGGGGAATGGTTTAATGTACACGGCTGATTTGTGCTGTTTGCTACCAAACTATTGTGGCTGATGTCAAGCCCTTCCTAAATATAATTTGTGTTAGCCTGTGTCTCAGCCTATCCATAATGTTTGATCATGTCATCACTGCTTAGAGAGAGTAATGCACAGGGGTTATGCTTCTGGAGCCAATACATTGGGTTCTTCAGACTTGCATGCATAATAACTTTCTGGGCTAATGGATGTCAACATACATTTATTCCAACAATACTGACTGCTGACTGTTTTGCAATCCCTTAGCAATACAAAAATTGATCAGCTTAGCTACTGGGGTGAATTCCTTAAAAATCACAACTCTAAAAACATTAATGTTAGCACAAACAGGGCAGGATATTTGGTTGATAGCAGGCTGCTGTGAAATACCACCTTGATTTAGTACTCTTCCCCTTCATTTTTTCCTACTCATACTCTTTCCTCATGGCTGAAGTAAAACCATACCATTAGGAGCCTGAAATCTGGTTTTTTTGCCTCCCTCAAAGACCAGTGACCATCAGCTAGTGCAGCTGCACATGAAGAGTTCCTAAAAGCTAAAGGGAAAAGCACATTCAGCTGATGACATCCAGGGGTGTGAGGGCCAGCACTCTGGCCTCCCACTGGGGAGGAGGCAGTGGCTGGTGAGAAAGAGCTCTTTCTACCTCCCCCTTCCTCCCCACCTCCATCATCACCCTTCTCACCCAGCTAACGTTTCATTTGCTGCCTTGGATGCAGCAGAGCTTTGTAGGGGCAGCTTCAGTCAACACTGTCAAAGGGGGCTCAGGGGGACTGAAGCGGGTGAAGCCAGGAGGCGGGTATAACCTATGGCAAACAAAGCGACAGCTGCTGCAGCTTTTCACGTCATGGTTTGCCAGGCTCCAGAGGGGAAACGTCTTGTAAAAGATAACCATGGGTGTATTTGTCCAGGAGGTTTGGGAGTGTTTATGTTCTGGGCAAGTTACTCTCAGCTTCTTTATTAACAGCTGAAAACAGCAAGTCATCTCGTGCTTTGCCCTGGTGAGAAAAAGCGTGACAAGGCCAGTAAGGGACAGAGGCACACACCCCTGTTACTGAAGAAATTCAATTTCAATTAATACTCATTCTTACTTCAGGTCTGCACAGCTGCCTCATGAAGTGATATTCAGACCTTTGAAATGTAGAGCTTCATGTTGCATGGGCTACAAAAAGTAAGTTAAAAATGCTGTGTGTGCTCTGGGAGGAGTCTTGTCCCTCGCTTTCCATTTGGAACTTAACTTCTGCCCGGTTTGGTTATACTGGATGCCTGTCACTTACAGAAGGAAACCTTTTTCAGTTTTATTTTTCACAAGAAAAATGACAATGTTCTTGAAGCAGACAGTGTTATTTTTTTATATTCATTTTTCACAGAACAAATCTCTTATATGGCATAATGCCTAGGGTTTTTTCATGTAATTTTTAACACAGTGGGACAGCAATGATCAAAGTGTCCTCTACCTCAGGGAGAGGTTACCATAGCATATGTCTGCTGAAGCCAAGCAAACAGTATTTGACTGATCCTCAAAAGCCTTCACTAGTATAAACACTGCTATTTTTCTCAATATAATCAACTGCTATAATTTAAATAGTATTTCTGCCAACCAAACTCAAGCACATTGGAAGACTCTGTTAAAGAGTCTGTAAACCTCAATTTCTAAGCATAGATTAGTCCAGGTGACATGTTTAAGCACTTTTTTTTCTTTGTCTTTTTAACCAGTTGTTAAGTATAAAAAGCAAGAGGATACAACTTGTTTATCCTCCCTAAGATCAAGGAGGGTTTGGAGTCAGTTCTACACAACAGGCCACTGTGTGCCTGACACCCGTATCGGGATACCCAAGTGGGGATATGATATAGATTGAAATATTTTTACCTCTGCAAGTGCACTCTATTTTAGAGAGAGTTCAGCTGGTGGAAGGAAAGCTTCATGGGCAGCATGGTATATCAGGGACAAACTACACGCCCTCCAAGGCTTTCCCATTTGTGTGCCCTGTAGTTCTTTGTTGTGTGTGCCTTTCTTTTACAATTGAAACAAATTTGCTTGAGAGGGTCAAAAAACATAGGAAGGGAATCAGGTTTGTCAAGATCCTTCATTTCGAAGATACATTTCTCCAAGAGCATCAGAGGAAAAGTGAAACATAAAAGATGATTTGTTCTTCTGAAACTTCATTTTGCTATGAAAGCCTCTATTTAAAAAAGCAGTGCTAGGCTACACTCACACAGCAGGGAGGAGAGTTCAAGCATACTGTTTTCTGCTACCTCTAACAGCTTATTTTTCTGTAAAATACTGAGTAGGGTCGTGGATTGACATGTTTCTAGCTGGTTCCTGCACTCACCTCTGCCTGAGCCTAGTGCCATCCCTGAAGGCACCCGAACTGTGCCCTGTGTGGCCTTTCAGGACCCACTCTCTCCCTTCCACTCTGGCTTTGGCACAGCCTAAAAGATGCAACACATCCCCGAGCCTCCACCCCTCTTAGTATGCCGTCTCTCCCAGGACCCATCAGGTAGGATGGCGGGGGGACCCTGAGGAAAAGCAGGGGTACCCATTGCCCCAGGATCCTGGACAGGCATTATTGTGGGAGGCACTTAGGATCCAAGTGGGTTGGTTCTGTGTGAGCTGGACACCCCTGCCTCCCACCGTGGGCACAGGCTGGATTTCACCCCCTGTGGCAGCAGGAACTGCTCCCCAAGGGGGTTTGTGTGACTGTGCCTGGTGGATGCTGACAGCAGGTGGAGTTTAATGTGGATTTTTTGTGTCACACTTCATTCCCAAGAGTCATACCTGACAAATGCAATTCTAACAGAAGAATAACACAGTTTCCGATTCCCTTTGTCTCTCTGCAGATGATATGAGTATCTCTAGATAGTGAAGATGCTAAAGTCATTTACTCTGTTTACCCATAACTAGCCTGGAAGCATTCACACCAATTTCTTCTCATTCTCTTATAACAAAGATCCTGAGTGACTTGTGTGATTCATTCAGTAAAACAACTATCTGGTGGAGATAAAGTGAGTATAACTAACATTATCAGCATGGGCCACAGGTAACTATTACTCACTATTATTAGGATTTCACCCAGCAAGGACCTCAGCACAAATTAAACAAGTCTTCCCACCTTGCAGGAGCAGCTCAGTGTAAATAGTTTAAATTTACTCATTGCTCTCAGTGGGTAAAGGTTTCTCAGCCTTTGAGCTTAAACTGCACAATAAAACAGGACACAGAAGAGCCTCTCTCCAGTGGTTTGGGCAAGAGAAAGCAGCAAGCTGAATTCTGAGGCTTTCACACATAATTAACAAGGGCAATTTCTGATATGTCTTGAAGCACAGTTACTGGAACAGTGGGACCTCTGAGCTTTACAACATATCCTTGTAAAATGCCACAGGGGATCTAAAACCTATAGGACAAGATCAGGAGAGTTTCCTTGGTGTTTGCTTTCCTAGGCACTCACAGACTGTTGAGCTGCCCCTTCAACAGTGGCTTTACCGGAGCAATGACAGGACCAAGGCAAGTTATTTACAGAGTAACAGGACTGTACCGCTTCCTGCTCAACAGCGAGCTCCACCTCGCCTTTGCTGATGCTAAGGAGAGGAACAAGATTTGCCTGGGCTGCAGCTTAACCAGCACAAAGACACCCATCAAGTTCAATGAGCAGTAACCAGCAAGACTTTCTGCACCCTCAGCAAAGCTCTTTTTAGAGCTTCAATGTCCCACAGCCTCTCCATGAAGAATACAGTCAGTAAGTTTTTGAATGGACTTCCTGACTTTAAGCACAGACAAAATTCATGCACAGTACCAAACAAAACCCATCACACTGATCTATACCAACTTACTAAGCCTATTTTGAAAAAGAAAAATCCATCAGGCAGAGGTTTTTCTTTTCCTCCCATTATTCAACTATGCAAATGTTTTGATTAGAATAAAAAGAAACACATAAGAAACATATAAGAGAAATAGTGGTAATAAATAACCAAAATATCTTCTGCAAATATTTGGCCAAAGTGTTGCACTGACTCTCAGAGCTGGTCTACCAAGGGCACAGCTGGGTGAGCACCTCTTAGTGCAAGTCTTGGTTTGATATTTTCAAATTCATTGGGGCACCCGAGTGCAGGATGCAGAGGAAAGCCCAGAATGAGTTCCTTGAACTGAAGAGGGCTGTGTGACCCTGAACACACCCTCTTGCTCTTTCAGCATCAGCCCTCGGCAGGGCAGGAATTGGTGACCCCCCTTTCCTGCACCCAGCCTGCTCCCCATCGCTCCCTGCGAGTCCCTGCTCAGGGCAGCACACCCACAACTAGAGACAGCCCCACGAGTCTTTACCAAGTGCTGCGAAGCTGGAAAAACACAGGAATGAATAAATGTCTGAAATCCAGGGGAACACAAAACTCTGGGCTCTCATTGCTGAGTGCAATAACTGTCATCACTGTTATTTATAGGTGTCAGGTCGCCAGCTCTGCACAGCCCCTGTGCAGCCTGGCCAGGGCTCCCGTGCATGCTGCCAACCGCTGCCAGGGGGTGGCTGCCTCAGAGCCAAGGCCACGCAGATGAAAATGCAGGCTGCAGAGCCACTGCTAAAACCCTCTCTATTTTCTCCTGCTGCTGCGCCGTGCAAGTGAGGTCAGAGTAGCACATGCACCGACACCGCTGCCTTCTCCTGCCTACAGCGGTGGGGAGGAGGCCCTGCCAGCTGGAGACAGCCAGCACCAGTGTTCCCGTCCCAACAGTGGGTGTGTTTTTTCAATCGGGGCCAGTGAAGACAAAGCAAGGGTCTAAAATCAAGGTGCTTGCTGTCTGTCAGCAGATCCAGAAATACCTTAGAACAATAAATATGGCCACGGAAGTTGCAATTTCTATAATTTTTTAATAAATATTCACAGCTCTGTTCACGATATGTTCCTGTACCCACAGATATTGAGCTGTACCAAAACAAGATTTACTTTGCTCATCACCTTGGTGCAGGCACACAAGCAGGTAAAAAGCAAAAGAATGCTGCAGCTGGCAGTAAATCAGCAACTCTATTTTGGTCCCTTACTTAGGATTGCAGGGGAATTAGAATGTTTTCACTACCTCTAGTTAGCAGAAGACAAAGGCAGCTTTAACTGCTTTGAAAAGCTCTCCTTTACTATCCTGTGTGCATTTTGAATTTTCCCTAGGAAACAAACAAACAAAAAAATCAAGCTGAGGTGGCGGGTTTAAAAATATCAGAAAGAAGCTCATGAACATAAAGCAACCAGGAACACATTTAAACTGGGAAATAGGTGATTTCTAACCATGAGAACTGTGGAGTTATGGAACAGTCAATCAATAGAAGTAAACAGGGTAAAAATCCCAATTGCCTAAAGGTGGTGATTGGCTGTTTTGTGAAAGGAATGATGTGTCAGGGCTGCCTGTTAAGAATATGGACAGGACTTGATAATTCAGGAGATTCCTACAGTGAGTGATCATTGTCTTTCTGTCTCCTAGCCAGGCAGTTAGTCTGCTACCACCATGACAACTACTGCTAGAAATAGCCACCTTCCTTTGATGAGCAGGGAAATGGGAGACAGGGCAAGGGGAGGACTTCAGATGCCAGCCACATGCCCATTGAACCCTGCCACGAGAAGCAATGCAAGTTGTGTTGCAGACTGAAGTGCCTGACGCTAGTTTTATGCCAGCTGGCTGAAGATATTTTGATATTTGACATGTAATAGCATGCTGCCGAGAGAGCTACAGCTGGGAGCATTACTAACATCACAGTCTTCATGCAAGGTTGTCTGCTGTTCTGATGTTGTTCTGGCATGCAGGTTCTCCTTCTGGGACACGTGACTAAGTGTAGCATCAGGATGGGGCTCAGAATTCCTTGCATTGTTGCTAATGTCTGCGCTCTCATAATGTGGCCACACCTCCTTGCTGCTCTCCCAGCCTTCTGCTGCATGTTGCTGGCTGGCCTCACAGCAGGGGCAGCAAGAGTAGATCTGCGCCCACCTCCACCTCAGCTGCTGCAGTTACAACCTGGTGGTTTTAGCGTACTTTCTGCTGATTAGCTAAAGCAAAGTCTGTTGGGATGGTGAAGATGATGTCTAGAACAACAGCTCTGCCCTGCTTCCCTTAATGGGGTGTCTCACTTTTGGGAGACAGATGGCCAGGAACAGCCACATCTTCAACCACTTCATAGAGATGTGTGATTGCTCATCCCTCACAGCAACACCCAGCCTTCAGCTGCAGGACAGGAATAGGGAGGAAATGGGAAAATGCCAAGTCCCTGCTTAATTTGGCCATATAACCCTCTGAGACACATGGAAAGGTTCGGAAAGCCCTCAGTGTCACATATCTTGTTCCAATAAACAAATTTTTCTTATTGTAGGCCTGATAATTTCAGTGTTTTTCATACTGAATAGCTCTTTAAGATCAGTTCTTCACCCTCTTACTGTCTCCGAATATTACTTCTCTGCAGAAGCAGGTCTACTGACTGAGTCCATTTCTGCCCCATGCAGAGAGACCTAGGGAATGCACACATACTAATGTCCTACTGAAAGGCAAGTGTCAGAGCAAGCCTCTAAAATTTAATCTGTTTGACTAAAGACCAAAATCTGCCAAAGTAAATGGAGCTGTACCAGTTTGCCTCAGAGAACTGAACCGACTGAACCTCTGAACCACAGTAAAATTAATCTCAGAGCGCTATGCTAAGCACAGCAGCAAGAGCTATCACCCTCTGAAATGTGTCCCAAATACTGTGAAATACTTTAGAATCAAATACTAAGCATCTACTAAACTGGAACACACTATGACATTGCTTGAGAGTCTGATTTATCTGCTAGTCGTACTGGATCGCAAAAGCCTGGATTACCTCATAAGCAGTCTCTGCTGGCTTGAGAAGTATTCAGCCATGAAAGCAGTGATTAAACATGAGTTAAAGATTATAAATATGGATTTGTCAGGCCAGAAGTACTAGCATGTGCATCTTCCTTAGTTTCCCCAATTCCCAGAGAAGTTATCCATGACAACTACAGTCCAAGATTACATCCTGGGATTCTCATTTACCAACCAAAGATAATGTGAAGGGACCACTGAGCCTGATAGTTTGATACTGTCTAATTGACAAGTTTGGTTTCTGTTCGTAAGGCTGTGTTTAGATGTGGATGCTAAACTGTCTTCTACCTCTAATTCTTTGTCAAATTTGGACTCTTTAGCATTCAAGTTCAGAAAAGGTAATGACAAAGTTGAACAGTGCAGCTGTAATTATAGCTTGGTATGGATCATATTCTATATGTACACTTCTCCAAAGGCATATTTTATTCTCTACTTCTGTAACTCATGGTGTTTAGAGCTCAAAAACTTCTTTAGCATCACCCAGTTAGGCTTTAAGTCTAATGATGCCTCAGCTATAGGTATTTGCCATAACATCCCATCCTTCCGTTTCAGCTCTTTTTAATTAGAAACAGATTATTTTTTCCAGTGGAACTACTGAGAGAAACCTGTTTTCACTTGGCACTTAGGCCACAAATATTATTGCCTCTTGCAGTAATTGCTAGCCTTTATTTGCATTGATCTGACACAATCCACATTTTTGGATGCTTTCTAAATCTCTCTGAATTCAGCCTAAAATGAAGTAGATTCTACCCCATCTTTTTTTTTTCCTTCAACACACCCTTGAACCGTATAAAAATAGCTTCAGCTCTATTACAGTTCAGATTTCCCTCTGTAACAGACTTAATATTAGCTCATTGCTGCACACCTCCAGGGTCAAGCCCCAGCAGCACAGCTGAACAGAATAATAAAACTGTGGGACATAAAAATCATCAAACAGCAACAACTGCTCATTACAAATTTATCTCTGGTGCTTCTTATCTGCTGGTCCCAGCCCTCTGTCCCATCCCAACCAAACCATCCGCGTGCACAGTCACCCAAACTACTTGGCTACACTCCTATATCACACCTCAGAAGTTGGGGGCTAGCTTGCTTTATAGACTGCTTGCTTTCCTCCCTATTTGCCTTCAAGGGGATCAATATGCAATTGGTTGACGGCAGGGCAGATAGAAGTTACGGTTTATCAAACTCCCTTAGGCTTTTGACTAATGCTTTTTGACTAGTACTTATAAATGACATCAAATACAACATGACTGGTACTTTTTTGTGTTTCTAGATGCTAAATTAATTAAGTAAGGAACAATTAAATTAATCTGACATCCTACTGGTATCATGAGTTTGCTTAAGAAATGCTTGGTAGGCAAATGATACTGAGGTGTGGGGTATCCAGCCTAAGTCACCTCTGTGGCAAGTGCAGCTGCCCTGACAAAAATCTAAGGGCAGGGCTTGCCAGAGACCGAATAAAGATGGGTTTGGAGACTCGCAGTCGTTAAATGGCACCTCGTGGCGATTAACCAGTGCCTCAAGGTCCAGGCCCTTAGCCTGCCTTTGTCCTGCACTGGCTTCCAAGTAATCAGAATGAGCACAGTGCACATTCAACCAGGGTGTGAGTGGAGCCCCACTGGAGAGCCAATTTTGAGTCAGTTCCCTCATAGCAAGCAGGCCTTGCGGTTGTGAATCCTTTCTCTAGACTGGGATGCCATCCAAGGAGACTTTTGCAGATTGAATGAGTCCTCACCCCACTTTGGTGAGTGAATATTTCTTCTGGATAGATCCTTGAGTGAGCCCTTGCCCCTTTTGGGTGAGACACACCCCCCAGGTACCTCTGTGGGGGAGGTTTTCCCTTTTATGAGGGTGTGCACATTATGGTTCACCTTTCTAGAAAGAATATTCCTTAAAGCTTAGGAATTCATTGTGTAGCAGTAAATTCCCAACTAACATCAGAACTTGTGATTTAAATTTGTCAGAAGGAGTGTTGTGTAATTTTGGTTACAATGAATACAAATTTTGGGTAGCTGCTGCTGTTTGTTTTGTGAGTGCCTCTGTGACACCTTCAAATTGGCCTAAACTGCAATGAATTGTCTGAATTCAAAGTACTTTTAACTTCTGTGTGCTTGAGCCAACAGTACTGGAAACCAGTTAGTTCTTCTCAAGAAACCTTCACTTCTGTGCAGTGACAAGTTCTCTCAAGAAACATTACTGCAAAAGAAGAAAAAGATTTGTGGGCTATTAGAAGAGAGGATATATTAGCTTTCTGGAGCCATTTCATAGCTCAGTATCTTACAGCCATCTGGACTTTGGCAGTGACACATCTAACATGACCGTGCTGCTGCGCACCGCGTTTCCTTTTTCACTTCCTCACAGAAAGGGTGGATTGCCAAGCTAATTTCTGAAGCATGCTGGCTTCTTTGGCTGACCCAGAAAACAAGGGCACTGCATAAATACTTCAGCTCTTGGCCACATTGGCTTTTATGGAAAGTATCTCATGATTTGTCTCTGAGCCCCAAATGCTGAGGCCACCCACCCTGGCAGGCTAAGTGGGTAGTCTATGGCAAACCAAGGGCTTATTCTTAAACCCTTTCCAGCTGAAAGGCTTTTCCCAGCCAGTCAGAAAAGAAACAGTGCATGCTTATTTCTACCAGCGGGTTCCCAATTTGGTTTTCTCTCCCAAAACCTACTTGTTTTCTTTCTTGCTTGCTTCTGTTTGATTTAAACTTCCATTTCCTAATTGCAAGAGCACAATCTGCATTGTATTTGGGCTCCTTTAGTTATAGGCTGAGGTTTGATTTGCCTGTTGAGAGTCCAGAGATCACTAGCATACCGCTGTAAATACCTAAATTATCTACCCCCTAACCTTTTCCTTTTTACAAAGAAAATCTTCCCAAGTGCTAACATTTAAGGATATGGACTATCAATTATTAAGCGCAACAGTCCACACTTGCTACTGCAAGACCACTTAGACCACAAACATGTCAATGAGAAAAATGCTTTATGGAGCTGTATCCCAGTCACACTCGCTCAAAAAGGCCTCTGTGCCCACCTCCTGCCATCAGAAGGTTCCCCAACCTGTGTAAGGCCAGTTTGTTTATTTTCTGGGAGTTCTTTCCCCTGGCCTCAGCACTGGTGTGTGAGGGCAAAGCAGAAGGCAGAGATCCCTGGCTGTTTCTCCCAGCCTAATGGGGGTGAGCTGCTGGAACACAGTTGTAAAAGTGGACCTGGGAGTTGACTGTCCGTACTGGGGAGCTGGCGGGTGCTCCAGTCAAGCTTTAATCCGAAAGCAGTTGGGTACATATTTCACTGAAAGGCAGTTATTCTAAGAGAACGTGTCAGACACTGAAGTGAGGTTCCTTACTGACTTAAGGTTTTCATTTGACCGGGGGTGTTTTGTGTCAGAGAAGCACAATTCCTCATAAAGACAACAAAATATATATGAGGTCTTTTCAATTACAGTTTGGCCGCTGCAAAGGTGACTTAGCAACATGCATGGGAATTGCCGAGTAAAAATTTGGTGATGATCTCTCTGCCTTATTTTGCGGCTGTATTTGCAGTTTAATCATTGAACTGCAATGTCCAGGCTCAGAGACCAGAGTGCTTTGGTTTTTCTGCCTGTGAAATGAGGGTAAAGACTCAGCTTTCTAGCTTAGTCCTTTGCATGTTTTTTCCACATATTGTTAAAGAAAAATAATGGCAAAATTTGCCTCATGTATGTAAAAAAATCAGAAAGCTTGGTAGGACATTGCAAGAGTACACAGTTGCTTCATGTGTTCTAACTCTATGGTATCAGGAACTGACTCCAGGGACCATTAGCCATCATCAACCTGACAAAAAGACACTGCTAATACATACTTCCATCCCTGAACTATGCTGTGCTCAGTAGCAAAAACACAGGCACTGCATGCTCAGGGCAACCAAAGCTGGGGCAGAGGGTCTGCCAAATGAAACCACAGGGCACAGCGGAAAAGGGAAACTGGCAGTGAGCTAGGGGCTGAGACGGACACCAAAAATCAGGGGAGAAAAATAAGAGCAGTTTCCTGGCAACAGAGCTGGATGTAGTGGACTGAGGGCCCTGCAAGTAATTGCTTGTGTGCCATCTGGACCATCCCACCTCTGTTTAGAGAGGTGTTGTGTACACTGTAAACACATTATGCTAGAGCATGTGCTGGGTCATGTCTTAGGCCAGTGATAAAAAGAGCCACCTGCCAAATGTCTTTCTGCATGGCAAAGGAGAGATTTCTTTCTGCTTCAGGTGGTAACACGTTGCCCATATTATTTTGCAATTACTAGGAATCCAGAAACAGCAACTGAGATGGAGCCCTGTTGTGCTAGCTGTTTTCTGAAGCACAAAACAAGAGAAAGTCACCCTTGTGATGACTTTACATTACTATGAGCATTCTTGTGTTTTCTAAGAGAGATTCAGTCTGGATTTAAAAACAAACAAAGCTGGGTAAGAAATCATCTAATCAATCTGTTCAGAGGTACCCAGGCAAGGAGAAGCAGTTAGAAACTAAAGACTAAAGCTGCTGTTTCATGTCAAGCATCCTGGATCCTAACGCCAGATTTTCCTCACAGGGCTTTTGCAAATCACCTTCTATCACAATCAGTGGTCAATGGTGTGAAACTGTTTTATTTTGCACTGCAGCAGATTAAGATCACGCACACACAGTCAGCAAACTGCCCGAAAGGAATCTACAGCAAGATAATGAATTGCTAAATTACCATGAAGAATTCCCTAGTACTTAATAATCCTAGCATGTGTATGCTACGGATCCAAATACCCGGCACAGGTTTGTATCAGATATGATCAACTTAAACGACTACTGAAGAAAAATGTTTCTAGATTATTTTTTGAGGGGAATTTTAAATATTTGTCAGTATTCTGGTGGTAATTTTCCCGCTCAGATCTTCCTAATTAGTGGTGAGTTGCAAAATATCAAACTGGGTGAGAGAATTATACAATACTTAAATTCTGAATACTGACCGAGGAATACTACGATACGATCTACTGATTTGTTTTGAATTATAAGCCCATAAACCTTTCTTGCTTCCATGGTTTCTGTTTAACATCCATTGTCCTGATTGTTCCATCAACACAGATACTCTACCAATTTATTTATTTTTAGAAATAATGAAGTGATGATCGCCATCTCGGGTTCTTTTCACCACTATGAGTGACACAAGTAAGAAGAGGATCGGGGTGGGCAGGGGGTGTGGGGATGTTAACCAGGACCTAGAGGAATCAAACACTTTTGTGGCCAGTTCTCAGAAGTTATTGAATGACACCTGTCTCAGGTTTGATCTTATGAACTTCACCCTGTGAAGCCAAGAACTTGTAACCCACAAACAATAGTGGAAGGAAGGTGGGAAACACAAAATACAACCTGTCTAAATTTTAACATCAGTAACATCCCTGCAGATGAACAAAATGAGCTGTGAGAGTCCCAACACATCACCTCCAATTACTGCTAGCTCCACTGATTTCTGCAACATCAGCTATTAACAGACCAATCTAATTTTGCACCCGAGTTGACTGAAGTTTGGAACATCAACTAGTGTTCTGAAGTGTGGAAAAAAAATGCTTTAATAATCAAGAGTTAGTGCTAGCAAAAATTTGTTCAAGTTCAAAAGCTTAAAGTTATTTGAGCCCAGCTTCTCTCCAATTACTGGAAGGTTCAAATAGCTTCAATTCATGCTAAAAAGTTTATTGACAGCTGCTCTCTAATTATATTCATTTTCTTTTGGAATTAACAGACTGTGGGCTTTGACGAACTGGTATTGATTAATCACATCTCATGAAAATCACATACAGCATACAATTTCTACCTGTTACTTGGTTGGTAAGTTAGACCAAGGTTGCCACCAATAAATAAATATTTGTGTCATCATCCAAACTTCACAACAACACAAATACTCTGTAAGTTACAGTGAAACCACTTTGAAGAAAAACTCATAAATAGAAGAAAGCACTAGTTCAGAAATTAGCCTTGTATTAATAAAGTTTCATTATTAGCACAGAAAGAGGTTTTCCGGTGGAAAAAATGCCTAGGCTGTAAGATACATGAAAACATGCAGTAAAGAGAGACTTAGAATAGCCTTTATTAGGGCAGTTTCTGTTCAGCAATGATGATGGCTCAGTTTCACTGCTGATACCAGTGGCAAGGTAGTGGTTGACCACACAGGGGTAATGGTGAAGCCCATGTCTCATCAGAGACAGAGAGCTAGGAGGCTGAAGAACACCTTACCGAGAGCAAAGGACCTTACAGACAACACCAATTTTTCTCAAATTCACAATTAATTCAAGAGATTCTTGGTAAGCAGACTGCTGACTTCTAACACATGCCATTCAAAAGCCTTTAGCAGGCTCCCAGATTAAGATTAAGTTCATTAAACAAAGCAAAACTAATTTTTTTTTGGCTAAGCAGCTGCCTTTCTTGTGCTTTAGTGCCAGCGATGCTACAGGACAAGCTTTGAGAACTCCTTCCCTCCAATCACGACAAAAAAGAAATTGCAAACTAACAATGGTTTTAGACAGCAAGACCAGCAATTTAGTACCCTAAACCACATAAAGCAGCATTTGGTTTATATTTTGTAGTTATACAAAATATTTTATACATTTTATTTATATTGGTTTATATTTTAAAGATATACCTTTTTTCTTTAAGGCCGCAGTGAAAATAACATGATCATTTTCTGTTCTTTATTACACTGTGGTTAGAGAGGCATCCACACAGGCGGAAAGAAAAACATTCAGGGGGAAATCTAAAATCCATTAAGTGTAGGGGTTGTGTGTGGGGCGAAAAAAAAAATAAAAAAATAAATCGATATGACCTTTTTCTATAGGATGTCTCTTCACCTTCTAATAGGTGACTAGAGCCTGCATACAAGTACAAATTGGAGCGATCAAAAGTTACATTCCTGGCAGCTTGGAAGGTACAGTAAAGGGCACGTAGCTGTGATTCTCAGGGGGTAAGTAGGGGAGCACAGTGAGGCTCTGCAGCCTTTCCTCACAGTCTCTAAGATGAAAAGAATGAGACCTTTGCTTCCCTCATAAAGCTGCTGGAATAGAAATGCTGTAAATTCAAGCCACTGGGAAATCAAGGTCTAAAAATCCCCTCCTGCATCTGGGTCTCAGAACATTTACTTCAGTTTCCTTTTCTTTAATCAGATTGCTGCCACCTCTTAAGTGGTGCCCAGCTCTTCACAGAATTAAAGATCACCAAAAATAACTGGTTCTAAGACAGACTTGCTAATGATTTTGAGGTTTCATATAGCCCTTTTACAAGTTCCTATAAACGTGTGGCATCATTACATGCAGCAGTACAACTTGGGGGAGGCCAGAGAACTAACAAACCCCTTAGCTCAGAAGGGCTGCAGCTTGGGAAGACATTCAGCAGAGGGAAGGAAGATTAAGAAGAGAGAGAATGAAGCAGTGTTATTGATGTATGTGATTCCAGTTCTTTTGGTTTTATATAAGCTTGTTTTTCTTCCAAGGAAGCAATCTGCTACATAATTAGAGGATTTTGGATGTTATTTATTATTCATTAGTCCCCTTTGGTTCATTGGGCCACTATACATTTCTCCAAGTCTTCATGCATTGAGCATCAACTTTATGGTAGTTCCAATTAATTAGACATAAAAAGGGTCAGAATATATTTTTCATACATTCCCCAGTTACCCCTACCTCAACTTAGTCATTATCCTTCTTTTCTTCCTCAGATCCAATCCAATACCTCTGGGTCTCCAAGTCTTTCATGCTCTTGCTTTATTCCGTTTCTCCCAGTGAGCAAAACACTCACCCTGTCACTGTCCAGATTTCTTTGTCTAAATACAGCCACCTCAACCATTTGTTCCAGCAAGCTGCAGGAATTCTTTGAAGAAACCCTACTATCCTACTGAAGGTTTATGGTCAAGATGCTAAAGATGAGCATCCTAAGCTTAAAACAACATTGCCAGGAAAGTTTACTAAGGTGATTTGTGTTGATTGGTCCATATGTGAAATTAGTGCTAAGAATGTGAAGCAAATATAAATTTATATTAATTTCTAATCACTAAGCAAAACCAATTGCTATTCTAATGGTAGCTTTTTTCTCCCTTAAGGAGGAAACCTTGAAAGCTGAGAGGTTGGCCTTTAACTCTGTGAGCGATGTGCAGCACGTGCTGTCCTTGGGTGATTAATATTCAGTCAAAACCCTGCTATTTTGGGTTTCTAAAGTCAGCAGCATTTGAGTTGCTTCACATGAAGCCACTCACTGTCCGTGGAGTCAATGGAATGAACTGCGCTTACCGTCTACTGCAAAACATCTCTGCTCTTAAAGCAAAGGCCAACATGGGAGAGAGGCAGCCTTGCGGCAGGGGCCCAGCCTGGCCCTGGGCAAGGATGGGGGAAACTGCTGAGATGAAGGGAAAAGGAGGAGCACGCAGTGCTCTGCTACAGAACACCCACAGCACAAACCTGGAAAGCTGAATCGCAGTGGCACAAGAATAGGATTTAGGAAAAGCTTGATGCCATCACTATTTCCTTATCCTCTCCTCTGTTGGAAATCTTGAGTTTTGTCAGACAATAACCTCCAAGTCTTATCTGTGTTTATTCAGCTACAGGACAAGACAACCCAGGTCTTGGTGTCATCTTTGGGCAAAAATACATCACATCATAATACCTGCTCATGTGCGTTTTAAACTGTACGCTGTACAATCAGTGAAGAACGGAGCATCCAGATTTGATCTACTGTAAAATAACTATTCATTGAGGTTTTGATGACTCAACTCTCCATCATATGGAGAGCTTCTGGAGTACACTGCAATCAGACACAATATTTTCTTTCTGCTCATTTTATCTCACACTTAAGAAAATAGGCAAGTAGCCAAACTGACGGGAAAGGGCATGAGCTTCAGGCTCTGAATCAGAAGTGAACTAGTCCTGAAGATGAGAGATACGACTCTACTTAAATAGGAAGGTCAACTATTGACAAGAGGAGGTCAAAAGAGGATATGCCAGACTAAGTTTTGCACTTTTTATTGTTAAACCAGTTCCCTCAGTCTTTTCAGTAGTTATCACAATTGTTAGTGGTGTGTAAGCACTTTTTCCTTCTTAGATGTCATGAATTTCACAGCCTAAGGATTTCTCTAATTTGAAATGTTTCTTCAACCAGTGTACTAGGATCTCATCCTTACACTTTCCAGCTCTTTTCAAAGAAACCCCCAGATATTCCACCTCTTCAGATCTATTTATTTATTAAACAGGTCTTGACAAAGACAGAAGGTTGCTCACGCTGGTATTAGCCAAGTGTCTTATGGATGGAATTGCCAAGGGATTAAGGTGCTGCGTGCCACCTCTCCTCCCCAGAATAATGGTTCATTTAAAATTAATTTATTAATACAGAGGTTTATGTAAAAATACATATAAATTCTATATAAACACTTAGGCAGTTCAGAACCTATCGTCATACACTCACAAGTGCTGTTTAGGGTGAAATTTAAAGAAGTTGATGCTCGAGAGATATTTCCCTATTCAAAGTGTAAGGCAGCACAGTATTTTGGTCTCTCCCAGCACAAATTAGCTGATATAATTCTGCATCTAAGGACTCCTTTCAGAGAATCGCCATTTAGCCTTCAAGTTGTAAAAAGGAATTGAACACTTTTTACAACAGCCTCGAGGAATACCTAGGCACTACACGGTCATCTCTCTTTAAGGTAAATGAAGATCCTCTTTCTCTGTTGTTTATGAAAAATCCCCCTACTGTCTGAAGTTACACGTGGTCCTAAAGAAAGCTGTCTAGGAGCACTTGACCTCTGAACAGCAGCTTAGGTGCTTACAAAAGCATCCTGAAATCTATCAACACAACTGCATTTTAAATGAACAAACCCTCCAGTGTTCCAGAATCCAGCTCCTGAATCTGCTTCCTGTCTCCCAGTCCAGTCTGGGACTTCTCCACTGCCTCGTCCACAGCATCAGTAGCAACTGTGACATAATTGCCATCTGGGGGGTTGGGTTCAATATTGGTCTCATATGTAATTCATAACCAGCTCTATTAAGTGCCATCCACAGTGGGAGTTACTGAAGTGAGGAAATTAAAAGCCCTGAACAAAACCTACCAACCAGCCTGGATGCCAGTTCTGCATTACCGAGCTCTAAATTCTAGTGTTGGCATGGTGTGAGGTAAATCATTAGCACCCATGGTAAATCTGTGTTTTGAACCAACCTTTTTATATTATTTACCTTGTTATATATTTGATAGATTTCCACAAAACCTTATATGCTCAAGCTATTAAAAAATTAACACAAGTATCAGTGTAGCATTACGGTATTACCCATCAGCTCTGATGCTCTAGTTTGTAAGTTCATAAACGCACACAGTTTAAATAAAAAAAAAAAAAAGCAGGTTTTTTATGACAGCACTACTCCATTCCACGCAGTGGCATTTAAGGAGGTGGCTGCTAGACTGTGAAGAGACAAGGTTATGATTTCCAGCACACCTCTAACATCTTCTGTTGTGTCACTTGCTGCCTTACAGTATTGTGTAAGAATATCTGTTGGCTTTATACTCACAAAAAAAAGAACAAAGGTGGCCCTTAACACAGTAATTTTTCAAACTATAGAATGATGTCATTGTGAGATCATTGGTGCCAATATAGGAATCCAAGTGGACCCCAGGTTTAAGAGCCCTGTCTGAAAAAAAAGCACATTCAAGAAGCGGGCATCCTCCTGTGCCAGTCCTGGTGTGGAGACAAAAACTGCAAGGGTCCAAACTTCTGGGACAACACTTTTCCAACAGCATTCGAGTGACAACAGAGAGGTTGCTTCCCCAGTAAGAAGGCTGTGGAAAGTCTCCAGGCTGAGCCACCAAGCTCCAGCTGTCCTGAGAGAGGGGAAGGCAACAGCAGTATTTGAACTGAGCTGCCCTGACAGGAACCTGGGCTGACTTCTGCCTCCACAGGCTACAAGCTGTTCAGCTCAGTGACACATGACTGCCGTGCTTGTGTGGCTTTGGGTTTTCCTGCAGTGCCAACAGCGGCCAGCATGGTGTAGAGGGTATGTGGGTCTAGTTACCAATTTCCCTTACCTTGCTAACCCTAAGGGAACATTACATTGCAATGAAGAGGGAAGCACAAATCCTAGGAAGGTTAAGGTAACTTTAAGTCATCAGGCTTTAGATATTTAGACTTTAGAAAAGCGAGGCTTGGGACAATTTCTCTCCAGTCACTCATTTCAAGTTAGGTGCAGTGCTTTACCCTCTGTTGTAGGGTCTCATGAGGAATTAAGAGTTATGACAGCTTCTGAGGGCCCTGGTAATGTATGTGGCAAGCAGCACCGAGTGTCCGGTGAAGGTCTTCTGATAAAGTTCAGGAAATATTAATACTTGTCCACTACTGACCCTTCCTATAAGGAAGCTACATATTTTGCCTTTCCTGTGGCTCAAAAGCCATCCCCAATGAGCATATTCCCTGGGAAATTGCTGAAATTTTTTGCTCAGATACAGACTGCTCATCACTTCGATTTCCATGCTTTATCTCTGGCTTGAACTAGATAAGGAATTTTAAATCAGAAAAGATCTGCAGGAAAAGTAGACAGTGGAAGAAAAATACATAGCCCTCACAAGAGGGAACCCAAGTACATACAGTACAACAGAGAATTATCATTTTGTAGATCAGCCTGCTTGAGGAGCAGCTGGAGAGATCATTAAAATCACCTCTGCAGTTCTTTGATCACTGGTCTTATTTGCATTTCAAAAGAGCAAGTTTGACAGTTTATTGTGATTCTCTGCTCCTAACTTGTTGCTGCTGCAGTGTGGTTCCCTGCTGTCACATTGCCTCCTTCCTGACCTTCCCCCAAATCACAACTCCTCCTTATGAACAATTAAAAATACCCTGTAAAGGTGAAGCACATTTCTAATTCAGGATTGCTTAAGTGCAAGCTAGCATGAGATGGCTGAGCCACCTGTAAAGAGACACCTCAGTGTCAGGTCTTTGTTGTAACTCATGCTCTATTTCAGTTCTGTCATTGCGTTCTAGGTCAAGCTGACCAACACTACAGTTCAAAGCAAGATCGTGGTGTGCACTTTGATAGTCCATGTGCAAGTTGCCCTCTCCCATACATATTAAAATTTCTTTCTAGGGCAGTAAGCAAAGAACTTAAACTGATTTGCTCTCACCTGTACCTGTCTGGGCCTCCTGTGCTATTATTTAAAAATATATATATAAATGCAAACAACCTGGTACTCTGCCTGCAAGGTGAAACGTTTATTCCATTGAATTTCATCAACAGCTGGAGAGGGAAGCTTGTCAACAACCCTGTTTCCTTTTCATTCCCCTCCTTTCTCCTCTAGTGCTTAATGAGGCGATTGTCCACACTATGAAAGACGTAGTGGCAGAAGGAAGATGCTCATGAAGAGTTCTATGAACATTGTGCTCTTCTCAGTCTCTCAAAAATCCCTAGTAGAGGAAGGGGCTAAGAGGGCTCACCTAGGTTAGGCAGGAGGTCCTGCTGTTAGCTACACTCTAATAAGAAGTTGAGTTGATGGAACCAAAGGGTAGTTTTAGCCCCAGAATACCAGCTCCACCATCAGCAATACCTGAAGGATGTGGTGACTTTGGGGGAGCGTGAATGGGAGCAGAAGGAATTTTGAACTGGGACTTGGAACAGCCAGATCTGAAATAGCTGAGAGCTGCTACCAACTTGCTCCTTTTCCAGAACCCAGCAGAATGTGGCTCTGGTTGTAGAGGCTGAGAAGGCTGTTGTACCTTCAGCCTGTCTGCTGCAGGAGCAGTTGACATGCCCTGCTTTGTTTTCTTTCCATACTACTGACAGCCTGGTTCCTGCCAAGGACATCAACTCCAATTGACCCAGAGGCACACAGGGAGCCCTAGAAGCACTGTGACATCTAGCTCCGGAAAAAGCCGGGCACTGCCCTAAGGCAGTTGAACTCCAGACAGAAAGACCCACTGGGCTGTAATAACTGCTAAGCTTTATCTCCCCCAAATGTTTGATTAATTGCTCCAAGTTGCTGCAGTGAGCAGCAGAGTGGGAGTGACAGCTTTAAGGAGGACTTTCATACCAATACAAGAGATAGCACTTACTGCACTTAACAGCACTTTTGTAAAAGGTACCTTTTTCAGACCATGGCTTTATTAATCGGATAACACACGGACAGATATATCAGAGTGCTCAACAGGGAGGCACAGGTCTAGCAGGTAAGGCTCATTTCCAGTAGCTTTCCTAGTTACAAGAGCAATTTAATTATCTTACTGCATATAAATACCCTGGGTTTTTAATGCTGGAGGTAGGAAGAGGAAAAAAAGTGTTGTAGCCAGATGGTTAAGTTTAAATCCAAATAAAATGGTGGGTTTAAAATGTATGTGCGCTGTGTAACCCAATTCTTTCAGGAATAGAAGTTAATATTTGCTTCAAATCTGCTACCCAATGCCCTTAACCTTGAGCACTATATTTCTTTGGGGGTTCCTGGCAGCTTGGCTTGACATTTAAGAGGACCTCAGTAGTATACTGTCTCTTGTTGCTAATTTCTAAGTGGCTGTTTACATCAAGCATTCAGTGCCCTTTTGAACAATTAAATACCACCCCAGGGGGGCCTGTGGAGCGGTTCATGGTGATTCTGCAAAGCACTGAGGTGTCCAGATCAAGTTCTCCAATCCAACCAGTATTATCTTCCTCAGGACTATCTTAAAGGCACATAGACACACAAGTATTTCAGCCTACCTCAGAATTCAAAGATGTGAAACACATTTTACTAGAAGGATGTGAATGATAAAGCGCCAGAAGGTGCAGAGATTGGCCTAAGGTCAGAGGGCAACCTGGGCTCATGAGCACAAACCTGGCAGAGTCTATCTGCAGGCTCTTGCCACTCACACAAGTTAATCCCTGGCAAGGCTTTCTTCACGTTTAAAGGAGTGCTTCCCAAGGTGGCACTCTTCACACGTACGAGGCCTCCCCAGCACTCAGACCAGAGAGACAGGAATGCTGGTGGCAGAATAGATATTAAGTTATTTGGTCCAGGCCAGCCAGAGTGCTAAACTGCAATTACCCCCAACAACACAAGCAAAGCCTTGCCTCTTGCTTGAGTGAGAACAGCTGCTGTAACAAGCATCGATAAAGATAGCCATTTAAAAGATTCCTGGAGCTGAGAATGGTGCAGATAAGCCCTTTTCTGTGCTGCTGTGCTACCAGTGGTGCCCCCAGCAGAAGCAATACTAGCAGTGGTTCCCTGGGGACAGCTAGTGAAGCACAGAGCAGTGTGAGGAGGGCTGCTGTGATACTGGCACTGTGCCACATGGCTCAGCAGCAGCTGGTGGCTGGTGAGATCAGGCATCTGCACGGGAGGCAGCAACTGGAAATTTGTAATAGCTACCTGCAGGGAGCGATTTTCCTTCAGGGAATTTGTCTTGTAGTCTGCTCCACAAGACTTTCTGGCAGTATCCAACAAACTTAAAAACATTTCAGACAGCTGTGGGGATTATTAGCACCAAAATTTGCCAAGTCCTTGCTTATTACAGGGCCAGCAATAACAACAGCTGCTCTTACTCCCAAACCAAAACATAAAGATGCTGAGCAATAGTTGGTTCTCAGAAGGTACACCTACAATCAGCCCTTTCACAGGGTTTGGAGGTTTGACAGGAGGTTTAGACCCACTTGCTGCTTAATTCATTTTTCAACCACCATACCATGCAAAACTGCACCTCAATCCAGACCAAAAGTCATACTGGATCGTTTTTGTGCACACTGTCTTTTTATATAGCACTCAAGCACCATGCTGTTGTGCTCAGTGGACTACATAAATACAGACTAGAAGTGGCCAAAGGAGAACAGGGGCACCTGCTAGAGAAGATGCTAACTCCAGCACAGCCTGGAGCAGTGCACTTGTATCTAGGCAAAAGGTAACTTTATGAATTAATAAACCAACAGTGCTCCTGTAAGGGGTACTGCTGTTCTTTCCTCTCACTCTAAGTTTATGTGCCTTACTGGCCTGTAATGCCACTCCTGAACAGATGAATCAATAAAAGAAATACTACAGTATTTCGCCTCTGCTTCAGCCAGCAATTGGCAGCATCATCTTATTGTCCACATAGGAATTAGTCTGCAAAGTTTACCTGGGCCTATGTTATCCATACAGAGGTGAACCAATGTTTAACCTTTGAAAGAAAAGCTATGCAAGAATGGAAGAAAAAATAGAGGAGGCTGTATGATGTATGTCAATGGCACTTCACTGTTTTGCAACTGCTTTCAAACAGAAGCACACTGAAAAGCCAGGTAGACCCTCCAGTCAGGAAGCAGCTAAGGAGAGAGGGTTGTTTATCCACTCCTTAACCTTCCGTCTCCAATATCTGAACTACCACCATCAACTGAGTCAAAGGGGGCAATTCCCCAACTCCTCCTTTCACACATAGCACGACACTGTTTCCTTATGTCCCCACAAGCCGTGGCAGAGCAGACAGTAGCTCCTTCGCTGTGTTTTTGCCACTTTAGCACAGAATGTGCTCGTGCCATGACTCATCTTCAGCTGATGAGTCTGAACAGTGACAAAAAGCTATGCCTTGCCTATGCTAATGGTAGGCAGGGTATTGCAGATGTCAAGATACAACAGCAGACTACATGATAGTGTAAAAAATAAACCAGCGTACTCACAGAAGTGAAGAGCAGCCTAAATGGAAGAGACTGAACTGTCTCAGCAGTTTGAAGAACAGCCCGCACAAGTGGGTCTACACCTCTGAGATGCACAGAACCAGCACTGTCCTCCACTTGAGAGACTTCAATATGTAGCATCTTTCCACTACACCTATATAGAAAGAAAAGAAAAAAGTGAAGGTCTAAACTCTTCAAACCTTCTCTGTTGTCAGACGTGCTCTGAAGGTAAAAGGGAAACAAGGGGAACAAGCTCCTTCTCATCAAATATGCCCAGACTGGGCACTGCGACAGATGTAAGCAATACTGGTTTTAAACTGCTGAGCATTTTTACTACAGATCAAGGTCTCCGTCCCAGATAAATGGTTGCGATATGTATCATGAACTCTGAGATTTGGAAGATAAAGGCACTCTCAGTGAGGCCTGCCTTTTCTCTCATGATGCTGAAAAGGGAGAAGGAAGAAAATCCCTGAGCAACCACAACCATGTTCTGGGTGTTTGCTGAATGGTAACCAAGTTACTGTTCTCCACAGTAGAATACTTTCCCCTGGTTAAATAATAGTCATCTGTTTGCTGCTGCCTACATAAGTGCCTAAATTGCTTCCTTTCAGGTATAGAAATCACTTTTTTTCAGACTGACAAAATGACCGTGAGGAGCAACTCTGTGCAGCTCATCATACTGGGGAGAAGTAGAGTCTGAGTCAGGGAGGAGAGGAGTCTGGGAGCAAAGAAGTTGAGTCAGGAAGGAAATAATTTGAAAATA